>WWET01004115.1:97613-130780 GCA_011038615.1 Limnodynastes dumerilii
GTTGCTAGGCACAGGAAGGGACTTGATGACGCAATTTGTGGCATCAAGCCCCGTCCCGACCCCTATTCCAAGTGAAAACAAGTCAGTATGAGCCAGGAGCGGAGCCTAATGACGCGATTTGCGTAACCTGTGTCATTAAGCCCCGCCCCCTGTATGCGTCGCTAGCTTCTCTCCGGGATCTCCCGGAGGGAAGCTGCCAAAAGTCGGCAACCATGGGTTACCCAAAGTGTCTCTGTTTTTTCTCCAAGTATTAAACTTGACTTTATCCCTTACTTCACATACACTAATACGCCTCCTCCAATATTTTCTACTCTATTCTTCCTAAATAAATGATATTCCAGTATAGCTAGGTCTCAGTCCTGATTTTCATTGCACCATGATTCAGTGATTCCCTCAATATGCTGAAAAGTGAATCCCTGAGAAGGACTACACTTCTTGGACCTAATTCACAGTTAAGAGACACATCCACACCTAACTTACTCTTCCAGCTCTAACCACCCCTTGTTTTTAGGTACCTTATGGCACTTTCAACTTTCCCCCGTTACACATCTTCCTAAGCACGCCCCAAAGCCACATCTACTTAAAGCTTGTTCTTTTTAAGGGCATATTTTGCCGAAATGACCTCTATTACGCATGCGTAATGGTCATGGTCATTTACGCAATCTACGTACCAGTTTGGTACATAGATTACCTCTGTGTGGTCTTTAAAGAGGCATGCGTAGTAGGTCATTTCGACAAAATACACACTTAAGAAGCACAAGCTTCTTAAGTGTGAATCACGCTCCTTGTGAGGGATTCTATTGTAAGGGTATCCAGCTGGAAAGAGGTTCTGAAATTAGGGATCAGGTGAAATGCTTGAAGGGCTACAGCTCTACAGGATAAAGAAAAAGCACATTTTAAATATTAGCTAATATTGGATATTAGCTGGTGCTGGTTTTTATGCTATATGAAGCCAGATTTACTAAGCTGTGGGTTTGGAAAATGTAAATGTTGCCCATAGCAACCAATCAGATTCTAATAAAGAAAACAAGCTATACTTGGAGATTAAGGCCCTGATTCAGAGATTGAAAATAAGAACTTAAAGTTACACCTGGGCTAAACCATGTTAATTTCAGGGGAGTCAAATTTCATTTGTTGCAACAGTATTATAGTTAAAAGGTGATGTTTCCCAGCTCAAGTCTAATTAGCAGTTTAAAGGTGAAGCTGATCAGGTATCTGTGTTCAATAAGTAAAAGCAAAGCATTCTCCCTGCATAGAATAAAATTTACTTGACTCCCCCGGAAATCAACATGGTTTTGCCCAGGTGTAACTTTAAGTTCTAATTTTCAGCCTCTGAATCAGGCCCTAACTCTCCAAATACAATTCCAGCACCTGTAGAGGAATTGTGTTCCAATCAAAATTAATATATAATACGCGGATATACCAGCATCACCATGGGAATTTGGGGGAATCCAAAGCACAATTTTATTTATCTACAAGCAGATTCCAGCTGACATTCTCTAGCATGTAATAGGAGAGTGAGAGCTAGAATCGGATTGGTTGCTATTTGCAACATCTCCACTTTTTCAAATCCACAGCTTAGTAAATCTGGCCCTGGGTGTAACATTGTATTAGAGTACATATCTTTTATACAATGCACATACATTTTTGCATCATTCCCTCTAATAGACACCAAAATGTTAAGCTCATACTGATTGGCTTTAAACCTTTTGCTAATTTTGCTCCTCTTTAGCGATAAGCCAGATGGGGTACCCGCTGAATTCCCTCCACCCCATCCAGATGTCTGCCTGTGCCCCTGTTATGGAGCCCGGCTGTATCTATACTACCCTTGCTAACATTCACACTTTACAATACAATAACGAAGATATATCTCTATAAACCCAGCTAATCCCCCTCTGTTGACCTATCTCACACTGACATAGTGAACATAAAACCTCTGCTAAATACAATGAATGAATGGATGAGCCAATTGGTAGGATTATGTCTATAATCTGGATTTATTTATACACCTAGAAATATATATTCTGGACTTCTCTGAGCTTTGTATCAATTGGACTATTGTGCAAGTT
Organism: Limnodynastes dumerilii; assembly: GCA_011038615.1. Lineage (NCBI taxonomy): Eukaryota > Metazoa > Chordata > Amphibia > Anura > Limnodynastidae > Limnodynastes > Limnodynastes dumerilii. Next base: position 99,683 of record WWET01004115.1, read on the forward strand.
TTAATAAAGGGCCTATTTATAATTGCAATGCAACTGTAGTTGCTGTTGGAGCATTTGTCCTCTACTGTGTGTAATTGTGATAAATTGTTAATGTTCCTTAGTTTTCCATTACACCATGACATGGGAGTGGGCATTAGCTGTATAGCAGGAGGATATGTGTTATAAACTAACACACAGACACACAGTCTCCTTTATTGGGTGCAGGAAAAACGGTTTCCAGGTTCAGTCTTAAACCCCTAAGCTGAAAGTGTCAGCTTGATCCTGACAACAGCGAACATGTAACAAGTTTCATGCACTAATTTTCATTCATACACTTATATAAATGTTATGTACTATTTACACTACAACATTCATGTGAACCAGATGATTCTAACTTTTGGGCTTTAGAGTCCTATACAAATATAACATATTGCTGGGTTTGTGGAAAACATATCTCCCGCAGGACAGATCCCAGCTACTCTCCAGCTCATTAAATGGGAAGCCTATAAATCTGTAACGTGTGGCAGGTTTGTTGTCTTTTCATGCTCAAAGCCTCACTGCTAGTATGTATGGCTTGTCCAAAAGCCTATAATCATTTCTTTGGTCCAGGGTCAGATTCTCCAGTGCATGTTACTTACACTAAGATTTCTTCAGATTATTTCTGAACAAGTCTAAGCATGGCTGCCATCAATGTATTACTAATCAAACCTTGCAAAGATTGGATATCCTAGCATGATTAAGTATTGTATGATTAATAAAAATGTATATTGATGTTTGAATTTCATATTTTGGTTGTAAATGTCTTTTTTGATATAAAGAGATGCAACAGCTTGTAATCGTACCCTTTTTATAGTCATATTTTCACCCTAAGAAGTTGTTATCCCATTGCTATTTACATTTAATCCTCTTGTCTGACATAATAATAACATTTAAACAGAATATACAGATAAGTAAAATAGAAAAATATCAAGGGGAGACAGAAACGCCCTCATCCCCGATTCCTACCAGCCTAAGATACGGAGCTGTGACCTGCCTGCTACAGGATAGCAACTTGCTGATGCTGTGTGTATGATGCAGCAAGGTAGTATTAGTGGCAGTGGTCGTTCGGAACCAATATGCATACTCACAGATAGCGACACCAGTTGATCCCCCCATGCTGCTACTTCCTGGAAGCATTATATACAGAACTGCAGCATGCTAATAATGGGGTAGATCCAGAACTACGTCCGTCTTCCATAGACGGATGTAATTCAATGAACAATAGCTACTGCGCATGCGTAGTAGCTATTGTACGTAATCTGCGTATTGTTTCAATACGTAGATTGCGTATATGCGGTCTAAAAGACTGCATATACGCAATCTACGTTGCAACATGCAACGTAGATTACGTTTCAGAACTACTGCGCATGCGCAGTACATCATAGCGGAAAACTCCGGCCTTATATGCAATGAGGCCGGAGTTCTGAATATGGCCCATGATCAGGATACTAGGAGTTGGATACACATGATGGAGGATTCTGGGAGCTGGATACACATGATGGGGGATACTGGGAGCTGGATACACTTTATGGGGGATACTGGATGCTGGAGACACATGATAGGGAATAATGGGAGCTGGGTACAAATGATGGGGGGATGCTGGGAGTTGGAGACACATGATGGGGATACTGGGAGCTGGATACAAATGATGGGGTTAAACTGGGAACTGGAGACACACGATGGGGTTAAACTGGGAATTGGAGACACATGATGGGGAATACTGGGAGCTTGAGCAGAACGGAGATTTGGGGCCTGATTCACAGATCCGAAAGCTTAAGGAGGTGAGGATATGCATGTATATGCACCTAAACTGAAGAACCTAAGTGGTATGTAGAGAGCGTAAGTCCCCTACTATGCATGCATAGTAGGTTATTTCTTTAAAAACCACACCCGAGAATCCGCAGCTTCTTAGGTGTGAATAATGTCTTTGGACACTGTCTGTATTGTATAGTGGTGACTATGATTTGCTTGTTTAATTGTGTTGTATGATTCTTACACGTTTACTGTAATCTAGGGTGGTCACAGGTGTTAAATGTTAAATTGTTAAACAGAAGGACGCAAAATTAAGGTTCACAGGGGGGAGCCAGGGTATTAACCCTAGCCTGAGCTCCTTTATGGCAGGATCTTTTCAGTTGGTGCTGCATTAGTTTATCAATGAGGGTGTGGAGTGGAGCCTCCATCAACCCCTTTCATACTCCCCCCTGAGATGCCACTAGCTGAAGGGCCCTTGGATGTGTGGGACCCTTAAATGCTGTCACATTCAATATTTTAAATTTTCTACACTTCCCTTTTAAAATCTCTTATACTGTTTATTTTTCTAAATATTTTCAAACAAATGTTTAATGTTAAAGAGTGTGGGTAGAAATGTACTTGACAACTATAGAATACTTAAATATCCAGGTGTTTGAAAGAATACAAGGAAATTATTCTGACAGTTAAAACAGCTTATAAAACCCTTTATGTCATCTCATTGTAACTTTGACTGACATCTCTTGAACCCTGCTACATATAAACTTTGGTGAATGTAAATCTTTAAAAACAAAATATACATTACATTTCTAATGCTTATGACATTGTGATATTCAATGGCAATGAAATCTATGATAGTGTCTTCAATATCATTACTTGTTTGAAATATAGGAGAGATCTCATTAGCAATTAGAATGTCTGCTCATGGTAACCACATTGCATTATAAAATGTTCACTTGCATCCTGCCAAATAACTCACAGGGAATGTGCTATATTTCTAAGTTTTTAAATGCTCTAAGGCATTTGAGTCAGTTGACATGGGGCCTGATCCAGAGCTACGGCCGCCGTCAGTAGTACGGCGGCCGTAGCCGTAATGCGCTTGCGCCGGGCCGATGTTGCCCGGCGTTGCTACGGAAATTCTCAATCATGGATCGGGCATCCGTAGCTTCAGAAAGTGTATAGTGATAGATATGCGGCGCTGAGTAGTTGCACAATGGTGGGGGAGTGTCAGGTTAAATGAATAAATAAAACCTATATAGACCTTAAGTAAAAAACATCTAAAATATTTCAAAGAATGGAAGTCTCTATGATAGCCTCAATAATGGTATTGTGATGATAGTCGAAAAGTCAATTCCATTCCATACGCACATAGGGTAGAAAAGAAAAAAGCTTTTATTAATACATATCCATATATTCTTTAAAAACAAAGATCAAAACGTCATACCAGGGTAGTGATGTAACAAATAGAGAGGACACCGATGCCACGATGTTAATACCCGGGTGTTTGGCGCTCGGATGTCGTTCCTCTGCAGCGCCCCTGATGATGACGTCACGATCAGCTGGCCGGTCCTGGGACTACGCGTTTCGGGCTGCACTCAGCCCTTTTTCAAAGTCTAGATCTTAGCTAAGGTGCGTATATTTGCGATCTTTTCAGAGCAGCGATGTTACGCTGAGCGCTACAGCGCTCAGTGTAACATCGTAGCTCTGGATCAGGCCCATGGTCTCAAACTCTGACCCACATCTTAACCCAATAATGAGACTTGGTTGGTTAAAAAAAAAAGGACTCAATCAAGTCTGTAAATATATTAGCAAATCAAAATAATATCAGATAACAATAATAACATCAGCAATGCAATAACAATACATAGTGAGATGGTGACGGAAGATGGCAGTGCCAACCGAAAGGAGTAAGACTGGACAATGAAGTAGGGACATTACCACCCCACCTCACTAGGGCACCGAATAACAGCCAGGAGGTAGATGATATATGCTCCCAAATAACCCATCCATATGAAAACCTATATGCCTAGTAGAGATTATGGTGCGGATTCGCAAGTGGCAAGGCAACTCCCATGACACCCCCATCGTTCCTATGGATTTTAGCTGACTTCCGCATCCTTAGGGCTACCTTAACTCTCAGTGTGTATGTTTGTACTTAAGTTGCTTAAGTACATGCATACTTAGCAAACTGCACAGTTTATCTGTTCCTAAAAATATGCATGGAGGACCAGAAGCTGTTGCTTCTTAGGTGTGGATTTTTAGAAAACAAAGTACTATGCATGCGTAGTCATAGTGACTACGCAATTTACATATTACTTAGGAACTATACATGGTCTTTAAAGCTGCACACAGTAATTTAAGAAAGAAGAGGCGTGCCACGACTGCCTCGGGTCATTTTGAAGAAGAATGAGTGGGTGGACGTATGTAAAGGAGTCAGGGAGAGCACAGCAGATAAACCAACTCTAAGCGGATCTCCCTATGCGGGACAATCAACCCTCCTAGTTCCAGAAGGAAACTACATACTGCACGATTAATATTCCGCCGCTGCTTGTCCATTGCCACAATGGGCTTAGAATACTTCCACACTTGCTGGGCACAATTTATGACCACGCCACCACCACCGACAGTCAGCTGACAATAATAAGGCTCAGGTCAGCTCGAATGGCATGAATAAGGTCAATCATGGAACACTGACTGACCTCATTCCCCCTGAGATGCATTATCAAGACATCAGGGGACCCCATCCATCCACCTCAGCTTTAAACTGCCACATAAAGCCAGCCCAGTGCATGCCACCCCATCAGAACCACTGGATATTACAAAGGAGAGCCAACAAGGCTGACGCTGCTGGGATGCCTGAGCGATGTAGGAATGCCCAAAGACCCAGTCCTTCTTCCGCAGTGTGAAATGACTCGATCATGTAATAAACAGACAAACTATAAACGTGGAGTCACATTGGACATACAGAATAAAAACAAATGAAGCAACATAGCTGAAAAGCAACAGGAGAAAACAGAGCAAATAACAACTCTTACATCACAGTGAAGACCGCGTATACGCAACAGGAGAAAACAGAGCAAATAACAACTCTTACATCATAGTGAAGACCGCGTATACGCAATCTACGTTGCAAGAAGTAACGTAGATTACGTTACAAAATTACTGCACATGCACAGTAGCACATTTCTCAAAACTCCGGCCTCAATTGCATTGCGGTCAGAGCTCTGAATACGACCCAGTATGTGGAGGGGCTAAATTCCTGACACTGTAGTCCGAGCATGGAGTTGAAAACTTCCCCCTGAAAAAACGTTGCATGTTTTTAGTTCCCAATGTGTCTTTTCATTGGCAAGGAAAAAATTGGAGGGAAAAAGCCCTCCATGCTCTGCAGTGCAGAATGCTGGGTGACAAGGAGCCCCTTCAAAGATTAGGGCAGGTCTAGTGAGAGGGAACAATTTAACAATTATTAGAAGCATCCAGCCAAATCTATCTCTTTAAACAGACCAAGAGGGTACGGTCGATGCTGCACCAATTCAAAATGAATGGGTGCCAAACTCAGCACAATCCAAAACCACAGAATATAGCACTTGATGGAAAACAGCCAGAATTTGAAAGATGGTGAGGGGAGAGCCATCTGCATGGGCCAACCAGACCGGATACTCCTGTGGGAAACTGCAAGAAAAAGAGAACACATGACCAGAGAGTAGGAAAGACCACCAGCTGACCAAACACGTCTTGGCAACCAGTTCGCCTAGGCAAAAAGCTCCTGCAAATGCCACCAAAAATGCAGTGGATTAAAGGATGGCCTCGTAGCCATTGTGAGCCACTCAGGGAAGGGCTTTTTATAAGGGCAAGCAGTATGTTAGGTGATATGAGCCTTTGTCTGTAAGGAGAATTAGGGTGAACATATGCACACCCTTTCAGTGCCTTAAAGAATAGGAACTCCTTGGAAAGATGAGAGGGACATGGTAGACAGAGAACATCCATCTGCATGGGCCAACTAGAACGGACACTCCCACGGGCAAACTGAAAGAAAAAGAGAACACTAGGCCAGAGGGCAGGAAGAGCATCAACTGATCTTTGCAAAGACACCCACCAGCCTCTGCCTGACTGTTCACATTTAGATTTATGTATCCTGCAAAGGACCGCCTCCTCCACAACCACAACATTCTTGGTCAGCAATCCTGCATCGAACACCTTGCTAGAGCTTTGGTAGAAAATAAGATGGCATGGGGCACTTACAATCGCTTTTAAGCAAGTTAAATTTCATATTTGGCTAGGTAAAATCTTTATTAGGTGCCTTCAGGGTTGTTAAATCACATTTCCTTATGAGGATGACACTCAATTTGAAAGACGATTTGCACATTTGGGACAGGTTTCTTACGCATTTCAGTGGTATCAGTGTTTGGCAGGACTCTCTGGTTTCTAATGTCAAGTTACAACTGCTGACAGACGCAAATGGGGCAACTGGTTTCAGTGTATTCTTTGATGGCAGCCTCAAGCATAATGTGCAGTTTAGGACACAGCATGTGCCAGGTGTGGATAACAAGCTGGCCGATGCGCTGTCTAGATTTAATTTGCCTAAATTTAGATCTTTGACCCATGCTGCGAATGTTGGGCCTAATTCAGAGATCCGTCGGCGATGGGATCGCAAATATACATATCTAAATGGCAGTTCGGAGCAGGTTACATCCCACTGAATAAATAGTCACTCCCCTTGCAAACAGCGGCCGGACCTAAAGTTAGACCTGCATTAACTTCCGACCTTATGTGTATTAGTTGCGTATATTTAGGGTCCTAAGTCTGTAAGCGCGCCCACTTTACCTCATCTCAATGCCTCCCCCCGCCCATTGCTATGCAAATTCTTCGGTTTGTAGATTTCCGCAGGACTTAGGATCGCAATTGTTCCCGACCGATTCACAAGTCCGACCTTAAGGCATTTCCGACCATTTTTTCAACGTAGATGGCATTGCACTATTACTACGCATGCGCAGTTGATGCAAAATCGATCCAACCCTAAATATACGCACCTAACTATCGTTAATATCGGATCTACACCCTGTTCCTCTCATATTTGACAGGTGGTTGGTTAAGGTTAAGGGAGTTAAGTGTTCGTTGGCGAGTTCCCTTTGCAGGTGATCAGTCGTACGGTGGTCTGCTTTGTTTTGACAGGTTGGAGAAGTTCAACTGGCAAGAGTGTGTGGCTAAGAGATCCAGATCAAGTATGGTCACAGCGTTGATTGGTGTGAGCATTGCAGTAGGGGACGGCAGCACACAGTCCCGAGCACCAGAAGACCAGGCCCTATAGATAGTCTTTTCACTGGTAAAGAGTACTAGACTCTATGTTAGACAAGGGCATTAGGCCCTTTGTTAGGCCCTGGTTAGGTCTAGGCAGCAGGCTTGGGTGCTAAGTTGGACACTAGGCTCTGTGTTTTTTAGTGGGTGCTAGGTCTTGAGTTAAGTTAGAAATGTGCTAGACCCTTGATTAATATTGGGCGCTAGGCCCATGTTAGGTCAATAGGCCAGAGCGGAAGGCAATAGGCCCTGTAAAGGCTGCAGGGAGCGCTAAGCTCTGGTAGTGGAAGAGGACAGTATGCCCTGGCTAGGGTAGGGACAGGAGGAAGCGTGGCTGAGGACATTTTGTGGTATTTGGTAAGTGGTCTCTTGTAGGTGTGAAGACTGGTGGTGAGAACATCTAGCAAGTTGACAAGAGCCGTTGGTGAGTACTAATTTCTGTGTTCTGCGTGGTGTTTCCTCCCCTCCTTCCATTAGTACGGAAACGGAAGGCTGTGAGAGGTTCTGCTCCATTTGCCAGATATTAGTGAAAAGAGGTGTCTGAGGCCTAGGCCAGTGATGACGAATACCTCGCCCGTGCATTAATGTTCTCCGTTTTCTCCTGCAGTTATCCTTGGTGTTGATTAGTGCTAATTGCTGTATTTCTTTTGCAGCATTAGAGAGCTTCATATATGGGACCAGGAGAGGAACAGCGCGTCTCCTCCTGCGGTTCTTCAGGATCGGGTAGGAACTTCTGGGGTGGGGGCGGGCCTGGGTCCTGTTTTGTTTGAACTGCAGGCCGCCAGATACCACCCATTACACCATTGGAATTTCCTTTTTTCCTTAAAATGGAGGGTTCCCCGGATGTTACTAAAGATTTCCTGCTATTCAAGGCACTGAAAGTGTGTGCGCATGCTCACCCAACTCACCCTGACAAATGCAGGCCAATATCCCCTGACAAACTGCTTGCCCTTATACAAACCCTTCCCCATGTGGCTCATGACGCCTGTCCTGCTGACCCAGAGGAGGACACCTGTCCTGCCGACCCAAAGGGGGACGCATGTCCTACAGACCCAGAAGGGGATGCCTCTCCTGCCAACCCAATGGGGATGTCTGTCATGCCCTTGCCTACAGTCAGGTTCAGCGCCCTGTGTCCACAGACAGAACTACAATCGTGAGCAGCTTTGCTTTTTTGCCCTTGATATTGGAGTTATTTAACCCCTAGTTGTGATGCATTCTCCAAAATGCTATTTCCAAAACACCAACAGCCGAAAGCTCATTTTCGGATGTCTGTATTTCGAAAATAGCACTAATTAGAATATTAATTCCATGAATGGGTAAGTATGCCAAATTAATTTTTTGCCATACTTACCCATTCATTAATCTGGAAACCACCGCCACAGACCCGTTGCACAGCCGCAGACCCACTGCACTGGACCAGATAGGTGAGTTTTACAGGGGAGTGTATGGGGTATTTTAGGGTTATGAGTTTATGGGGAGTTTTAGGGTTAGGCTGCAGGTAGGGGAGTTTTAGGGTTAGACTGTGGGGAAGGAAGTCTTAGGGTCAGGCTGTGGGGAAGGGAGTCTTAGGGTCAGGCTGCGGGAAAGGCAGGGTTAGGTTAATGAAAGGGGAAGGTTAGGATGAAAATTAGGATAAGGGTTGAGATAAGCAAAATACTTACCTCTCTCCCCGGCAGATTCATCCTTGAGATGTTCGATTGCTTGTCCTTGGCAGGACAAGAGCAATCGATACCAGAGCCTATTTGAAATTGGAAAAGGACCTTTCTCTAGTTCCCTGTCTTGTTCTTTAACCCTCACAACAGGGTACTATATTATTTTATTTTTCCATACATAGAATTGTTAGATTCATACGGAATATGTTTTCATATGGTCATCTATGTAAGATATCCAGCTGCCCCATGTACACAATCAGGTCCAGCCGCCCTGTTTCCACAGCCAAGTTCAGCTGCCCTATGTCAACAGCAAGAACCACTACCATGAGCAGTTTCATTTTTCTTGCCTGGATATTGGGGTTTCTTAACCCATAGTTGCGATGCATTCTCTGTAACGAAAATTCTATTTCTGAAATATAGACAGCCTAAAGGTCATTTTCAGATGTCTGTATTTCGTAAATAGCACTAGAAAGACATCTAAACAATTAACCTTATCTTTAAATCAAGGAAATTTTATTTTTAAATCTACAATAATAACAAATTAATATTCATAAATATACGTTCCTGTGGGTATAAAGTAATATGAAAGTATGCAGTGAAAATGTTTTCTTTGAAGCAAGCATTACATTACCACTGCATACTTTACAATTTTCTTGTTTAAAATAATACATTCAAGTCATGTTTCTTGTAATCAGATCATATGCATAACTCAAACCCTTAACAGGCAGACTTCTTTATTTTTCATGAGTCATTTCTAGCATTTATACTTTCAAGAATGAAAGAAAAAAATTTATATATACATACACAGTTACACACAAACACACACACACACACACACACTAACTTAGTAACATTTCAATCCTAGCATATTACTGTTGCTATGTGGCTAATAAGTCAAAGTAGACAGAAGATGACAAGATGACAAAGCCCCTTTCTTGAATTAGAAGGGTAATAAATATCTCAGAATTTTTGTGGTATGAAGTTGAAAGTGAATGTCACCACTTCAAATGCTGTCTTTTAGAAGTAGAGACGGCCGAAAACTGATTTTCGACTGTTTCTATTTCGAAAAGGCAGCCTTTATCTAATTTTTTGTAGAATGGGTAAGAATGGCGATCGGCATACCTACCCTTTCATTTTTTTGCATCGGAAGCTGTCAGAGAGGTGAGTAACACTTTCTGGGGACTTTAAGGGTTAGGCTCTGGGGAAGGGAGGGTTAGGGTTAGGGTAATAGAAGGGGAAGGTTAGGGTCAGTCTGTAGGGAGGGGATCCTTAGGGTTAGGCTACAGGCAGGGGAGTTTTAGGGTTAGGCTACATTCAGGGGAGTCTTAGGGTTAGGCTATGGGAAGGGTAGTTTTAGGGTTAGGCAGCTGGGAAGGAAGGGTTAGAGTTAGGGTCATAAAAGGGGAGGGTAAGGGAAAGGGTTGGGGTAAAATTTAGACTTAATATTCAGAGCTCCATCTTCGGTGGTTCTGGGATCAATTTCTTTGTCCCTGCGAGCCAGAAGCAATCGAATTCTTAGCCACTTCTGAACTGACTGGGAACCCTTTCAAAAGGGGCTATTTGCAGCGATCTACACCCCTTAACTTTTCCGCATAGATCTACCTCCACCAGAGCCTAATTAGGCATGTGGAAATGAGCGTCCTTTCCCCCCAAACCACCACCATCTACAATTTTTTTCCCTTACTACTAAACTCTGGATCAGCCTCATAATCTTTTAGCAGTAAGGGACCTGAGGGGAGTCACCTTCCCTTGCACTAAAGGCTTTCCGCCAGCAAGACCCAAATTTAACATTTATGCACCGACCCTCCCACTTGAAATTAAACAAACCCTTAATGTACGATTTAAATATCTCCCCCCTCTCACCATGTGGACATGCTTTAAGCATGCTGGACCGTATTCACACTTAAGAAAGTGCAGCTTTTTCTGTGCGTATTTTTAGGATCGGATAAAGTGCGCATGCGTAGTAACTTTTTTTTATGTAAGCTATGTAGGATTTTGGCATGGAAATCCGTTAGGCACAAACTTCAAATCTGTGCTTAGTGAGATACGTACGGAGGGGCATGCCAGTCTTCCGTAAGTAGGAAGCTAAGTAAAAGTGGGTGGGGGGAGGCATTTAAATGGCCTATTAAGGGCGCGGTTAAGAATTTACGCAAGTACCTAAGCACAAATATATGCACGGAGAGTTAAGGTTGCCCTATGGTGGAGGAAGTCTGCTAAAGTCCGTACGAAGGGAGTTTCATTGGAGTTGCCTTGCCACTTAGGTGCGTAATTTTGCAAATACGTGCGTACTTAGTTTACTCGTAAGTGTGAATACGGTCCGCTGTCCTGTCCTACCCCATAAATGGAATGACTTCTGTCATGGAAATCTGGATCTTCAGGATCCAGATCTGTGGTGGAAGGTGGTAGCATGTATATACGCCCATGACAAATGTGTCCGCTTTCTGCACACAGGATCCATCCAAGAACAAAACACAGTCGAAGTCCCAGGAAAACGTTTATATTACAACTGGATTATGAATAGTGTAAAATTTGGATTTTTTACATTTTTTTGTTTTACATTTACTTATAAATGAATTAAATAAACCAATACATTTATATTTAAGGTCACAATGGGGAAACACTTTCCTCTTAAAAGACTTAAAAAAGACATAATAAGTTAAATATCTTCTATCTCAGATGGTGAAATGATTCCTTAGGAATTCCATATGTTTACCATTGTGATACTGTTACAGCTGCCAATGTATAGCCACAGCAAGCAGCTCTTACCTTGTCCTCTCTCCCTGCTCCATGCATGCTGCTCACTTCCTGGCTGACAGCTTCCTTGGTTTCAGCATTCTTAGCAATCTGCTCTCTTTGTGCACGCGCCCTCTAGTGGCTGGCCTTTATATCTTCTGTCCTTTGCTCTCCTCCTATGGCAGACCTTCCCCCCTTATTTAAACCCTCTAGGTCATTTCCTAGGCGCCGGTTATAGAATCAGTTCTCTGTCACTATAGCCTGCTCTTTTGTTTGTATGCCAAGTGCCTTGTGCCTTGTGAACCTGACTGTCCCAGCCTTGCCTTGCCTTGCCTTATCCTGCCCTGGTTAACCCTTTGTGGTCAGCTCCTCCCTTTCTCCCTCCTTGCTGTTTAAATCCCTCATATTTGCTCCCTGACCTCTCCTGTGTGTATGTGTTTGTGAACCCCTTCGGGGGGGGGGGCCTCTGGGTGTTTGTATTGTGTGGCAGCCCTAGTTTGTCTTGTTCTGTTTTTGTTTAGTCCTGTGTTCCTCTTTAGTCCGCAGTCAGTGTGTTTTACGTCTCTGTGTTGTTAGTTCCTGGTAATTATCTAGTTACCAGTACTGCTCCCGCTTCCAGTGTTTTTTCCTAGTCTCCTGTGGTTCACTGTGTGGTGTCTTTTCTTTCCTTCCACGGGTTCAAGTTCAACAGAGTCTGTCAGCGCCGCCGAAGGGAAAGTCCATCCACCAACTCCAGGGGCAAGGGTGAAGATCTTCTGGCTAGGTTGCGAGGCGTCTCTGGAAACTTGCCCGTCACGTTCTTGGGATCCTTATTGAGGTCACTCCGGCACTCTCCAGGTAAGACCGAAGTACCTCACCTGAGCTACTTTGGTTCTCATTGCAAGGTAATCCCGGAGTGCCAGGGTCACTCACCCCTAACAGATACAGGGTCCCAGGCTAACAAAAAATGTTTTACAAGTGATACTGTGTGCAACTTTCCAAGTGCAATGTGAACCGGGACCTCAAATATGAAATATGAAATTACTATGAACTGGATCTAGACTGGATCTGCTACTGCTATAATGTGTTCTGCTCTTGGGGCCCCAAACACAGGAGTAGTGTGGCTCTGAAAACAGACTTTAGCTGTATCCTAACTCCCACGCAGGTGAGGGGAGGCCATCCCCTTCACATGCATGGACTTGCGGGTGACCCACCCTACTTTAAAATAGGGACAATGCAGAAACCTGGATAGTACATACAGCCCTTACTGTACAATTACCATACCTTCCCCTATATGTTCTTTAGAAAACATTTTTAAAAGCTTGTTTGAAAATATAGGTACAAAAACCCCCAAAAATAATAGCAAAAATAAGGAAGCAGTTAGCTAGGATTTTTTATCTAGATAAATCATTGTGATTACTAAAATATTTATGATAATCAGAGAGTTATTGTTGTATGGCGTATAATATATTAACATATTGTTTAACCAGAAAAAACATGTATGCTATAGCGGTACCGCAACCTCTTCAGCTAGATAGTTCCACTCCCAGGGGTACACCCACAAACCCTCAATTCTAAAACAACCACCTGGGTACAAACCAGAGGTAAATTAAAGATGGTGGTGTGTTGTCCCTCTCTTTTTTGGAGGTTGGGAGGAGACATAATTCCAGAATAAAAAAAGAGAAAGAAAAGTCAGGACCATTACAGAAAAGAAGGACCCCCGAGTTAAGAAAGAACGGAGAAGGAAGAGGGAGGAGCTGTTAAGAATCCTCTATGCTAAGGAACAGAAGTGGAGTATTGTGAGTAATAGAGTACTTTACCCACGTTTACTTGCATTTGACTGTATCATACGGGACGGTCCTTCTCCGTTTGTTGTCGAGGACTTATTCTCTATAAGCAAGAGTGAAAAGGACATTATTGAATAAGGAACAACAAAGATCCCTAATATATATAGACCTTAATATTAACCATCCTGTTACATCACTCTAAGCGGACATTCCTATCCCACTCTTTATATATTGTTTAACCAGGTGATATTGTTACATGTATGTACAATGTATTCTACATGAAATGAATAAAATCTTTTTCTGTTAATTACAAACACTAGACCGGATCCACAGATGATAACGATAGCCCTTCCATACCATGCAATGTAATTAGAAATGGGCTGTGCTTCTCCTTTGCACGCCAAGGTGTGTGAGGAGAAGCAAGGTTGGGAGGGATATCCCACTTACAAATGGATCAGCGGTTGGATGGACTGCTGATCCACATTTTACGCACGAGAGAGGCGAGTGACAGGGGGAGGTCACTCCCTTCTCTAATGTGGAATTAACACCCCTAACATACGGAAAACATGCACGGGTGTGGATGTGGTCCATTGTAATCATTATAACAGTCAGTGGCAGAAGTACCGGAGGCAATGCATGCGCTGAGCTCCAGCACTTCCATTGTCCCCCTCTGTAGTAACTGGTCCGTGATTTAGCTATTAAAATCCAGTATAGCTATTACTGGCTGTGGGCCTGTTAAAAAAAACATTAAACTTACCTTTTCCGAGGAATGCACTGTGAATCGTCATGACGTCCCGCCAGTGCCGCGTCCCGCCTCCTTACCTCCGGATTCCTGGGCAGAATTTAAGCCACTATAGTAAGATCAAAGAAGTGTGGAGAAGTGCTAGGATCTCAATAGAACATATGCGGCACACAAATCACACATAAAACCTCCTCCCATAAAGCAATAATTAGTGTAGAATATATAAATAACTTCAACCTGACAATTGTTATGTACAGGGAGGCTGTGTATATGGCTAACAGAGATGTAGACAAGGTATCTCCTGGGAGGCTATAGCAGGGACGTCCATAAAAAAGCCCAGATGGTAAACCGCATGAGGAATCCAATTTCTGTGCTGGTGGAGTCTCGTTCCAAAGGTAAGTCTGTCAGTAATCACTTAACGTGTTTCGGGCTTAGAGCTTTGAGAAAGGACCAAGCCCGAAATGCGTTAAGTGATTCCGCACAGAGTTTCTGTTTTTTCTTAGTTGTGAATCAGGTCCCTTGTCACTGTCAGTTTCCCAACGATACAGAATATTCCAGATACCCTGAACCACAGTCCGCAAAATAATATTATAATAATGACAATTTTGAGTAAAGAAAGATATATATATATAATAAAATAGAATGGAGGGATGGGACAGATCAAGGGTTAGAGCGAGTGGCATAGTATTGGAGAATTAGGGCCTGATTCAGAGGCTGAAAATAAGAACTTAAAGTTACACCTGGGCAAAACCATGTTGATTTCAGGGGGAGTCAAGTTAATTTTATTCTATGCATGCAGGGAGAATGCTTTGCTTTTACTTATTGCACACAGATACCTGATCAGCTTCACTTTTAAACTGCTAATTAGACTTGAGTTGGGAAACATCACCTTTTAACTATAATACTGTTGCAACAAATGAAATTTGACTCCCCTGAAATCAACATGGTTTAGTCCAGGTGTAACTTTATGTTCTTATTTTCAAACTCTAACTCAGGTTCCTTAGAACAATAGTTTCATTGGTAATACTAATGTAACAAGTGAGGTCAGTAACAAAAAATTATTATCAATACTTTATAGCAATAATGCGCAAAGTTTAATGTAATGTCTGACATAAAAAAATAATAAATAAAACATATTGCAATGGAACTCTTTAAAATCACACTCACACAGAGGTCAATAAAACATTAATTTCCAATAAAATTCAGTCCGTATACACTAAATGTCTGTTGTTCAGGGGCATATCACAGTAACATCTACACACATTTAGTGTACAGATACATCCATAACAAAAACTGACTTTTATTGGAAATGAATGTTTTATTGATCTTGGTGTGAGAGTAATTCCAGACAGATTACCTGTATTATTAAAAACCATAATCATAAGATTGTTTTTCTATGTCTGTCTTCTTTTCTCCCATGGACCTGGTATACATGTAATCAATTGTGAAACATACAGAAAGATGAAGCAACAACAAGCTCTGTGGTTGGAAAATGGGATTTTTTTCTGCTGCTGCTTAAACTTTAATACACTGTTTTGTTCCTTTTGGTCTTGTTGTGCTTCACCTATTGCTTAATTTTTAGCACTGTGCATGTGGGCAACAGGAGTGACCACAAAAAAGCAGACATAATTGGCAAGATTTACTAAGCTGCAGGAAAGGAAAAGTGGAGATTTTGCCCATAGCAACCAATCAGATTCAAGCGCTCGCTTTCCTGTTACATACTACAAAATGTCAGCTAGAATTTCATTGGTTGCTATGGGCAACATCTCCACTTTGGCTGATCCACCTTAGTACACTTCCATGTGCACTGCACTAGTGGAATAGACTGTTCCACTATAATAAAACAAGAAAGTGGGCATTTTACTACAGTTGCATGCACGGTAACAGGCTTTCCTTGTGCTTCCTCTTAAAATCCTGCATCAGCTCAGGGATGGTATAGGTGTCTGGTAAATGAGATTTTAATCAGTGAAAGTTCCCATTCTTAGTAAAAACACAGCTCTAAATTAAAACATTTAATAAATCTGTCTAATTTTAGAAAAAATGTTTTAAAACACACACTGCACTATTCTGACTATTTGTTCAAATTTAGTTTAAAGGTTGCCTAGCAGCGTCTTGCTGCACATTTTCTAATATAGATTATAATTTTTAAGGTTTTTCTTTAATCATTTTATTATTTCTTGTAAATCTATGTAATATCTGTGTTATGTATTAATAGTTGCTATTATACTATGAGGAAAAAAAAGTCATACTGGTAACTCTTAAGTAGAGTACACTTTGGGACTTTTAAACAAATAATCTTTCCAATCACATAATCGAAAAACCGTTTCACCAGATATCTTACCAGTGTGTACTGTCCAAATATCTCCTAATAGACAGAGTACACACATCTTTTTGCAAAAAGCAAAAGATATCTTTCCATTGTTGATCTGGCATATTAGGAGCTCCAAAAGATCAAATCAAATGATCACAGACATTCTTGAGCATCTTTGGATAGTACACACTGGTAAACTATCTGGTGAAATGTTTTTTTGATTGTGTGATTGGAAAGATTATCTTTTAAAAAAGCCCCAATGTGTACCCTGCCTTTTTTATTGTAATGAGCCCAAGTAGCAGCGTCATTATATGGGCTTTTTCCTTTTTGTTTCCGCCATGCCCTTGAAAGATGAACAAATGTAATCATACGTATAGCCCAATGTAGTATGACAAGGTTCAAAAATAGAAACATATATGTAGATGAGTACGTCAATGCTAAAATTATATTGCATGAGAGAAAATGAACATGGGAGCCAGATGAAAGAATAGGTAAAATGCTGCATAATAACATAGAAGAGGGAATATTCAGAAATACATGCATATCGAAATCTATCACCATTTAAATAAAATATTTGAAAATATTAGAACAAAGCATAATCTACCTAGTATATAAGCATTAATATGTTTTGCACTAGATATATTTTCTATTTCACCGAAGATAAGTTTGATGATAGTTATGTACTGTGCTTTTTTGTAAGAAAAAAAGTGCTGGAACTCACATCAATTCACGCACAACCACATGACCAATCACAAGCCGAGCAGCGCCGTCACAATCAACGCGGACGTAGTACGCATGCATCGGACTCGACACACAAGCAGTCCACATGCACCGTTTTAATGATTTTGCTGCCAAAACTTTGAAAACTTTGAAAATCCGTCGAAAAAAGTGCCGGAACTCCGTTCCTGTGCGTTCTAGGACAAAAACAGCACTGGTTATGTACATTTTATTTGCGTATTAATTGGCATGAAGCTGTTATAAACATTGATTTATTTTTTCACCTTTTCCTTTCTTGCTCTACAAACATACTGTATTTGTGTAGGCATTTTTTGGCTATGCAAAAACCATAGCTTCTTTCTGATTAAGCAAATGTGGGCTATCTTCTAATTATGGTGTGCATACAACAGGGTTGTACTAAAATACATTTTTTAAATCACTTATTTGTTTCGTTTTAATGTTTTCCATAGTATACATTGTGAAGTGGCTGCTAATTCTTTTCAGTCAATGTCACTGCCTATTAAAGTTCCATCCTCATTAATTACCAGTTCTTGATTTCCACCATCCATTTCAGTCTAACTAAACACCATCTTCGTCATGTCAATCCTTTGTCTGTTTTTAGTGCCTTAATTTTAACTTGGAGGGACATCGGCTCATTACTCAAATAACTGTCACCAGAAATAGAAGGGTTATCATGTTATTCACAGGCGGAACTAGAAAGTTGAGGGCCCAGGTGCAAAAATATGCATTTGGGGCCCCCTTCCTGCATCATCACACTTAATTAAATTAACGATAATTTCATGTGGCTGTGTTGGCGCTCTGTGAATGAATTAACAAATTAAATTGTAATGATAAAGAAAACTGTATCAAACGAAGGGTTTCTAAAAAGGGGGGATTACAATGCTTGTTCATTAGAGGTCTGAGAAAGGCATATATTATAATATGTGGGAATGGCACACCGTATACAGCATATACTTCACATACATTATAGTATATGCCAGACCCCTAAAATTCTGTGAATAAACATTATAGTGTGCCATTACCAGACCTGTAAAATACTCAACATATCATTTATATAGTGTGCAATGTTCAGAACACAAGCACACCATAATTAGTACATGTGGAATATATCAATGATCCAGGAATGACACACTATAATATATGTAGGGTATATTATGGAAATAGCATATATTAGCATACAGCATATACTATAATATAGGGGATATATTAGGAGTATGGGAATGGCAACCTATATATTGTATATAGTGTGACATTCCCAGACTCCTAATATACCCACCATATATTATATTATATGCCATTCCCAGATGTCTTAAATACTTTAAGTTTGCTTTATACAGTGTGCTCTCTATCGGTGTGAGTCCCAGACATGAATGCTCTTTTTTAGAAGTAGAGACAGCTGAAAACTGATTTTCGTCTCTCTCTATTTTTAAAAGGCAACCTTTTCTGATTTTTTTAGAATGGGTAAGTATCCAGCTGCCACTGCTGGATTCTTCGCACCCACTGCACACCCCACTGAATAACCTCTCCGGGGACTTTAAGGGTTATGGGGAGGTTTAGGTTTAGGCTCTGGGAATGGTAAGGTTAGAGTTTGGGTTATGGCAGGGGAGGGGGAGGGTTAGGGTTAGGTTTAGGCTGTGGGGAGGGGAGTCTAGGTTTAGGCTGTGGGGATGGGAGACTTAGGGTCAGACTGTGGGTAGGGGATTCTTAGGGTTAGGCTCTGGGGAAGGGAGTGTTTGGGTTAGGGTCATGGAAGATGAGTCCTAGGGTTAGGGTCCTAGGGTTAGGGTTATGAGAATGGAGGGTTAGGGTCAGGCTGCAGGGAAGGGAGGGTTAGAGTCAGACTGCGGGTAAAGAAGGGTTATGGTTTGGGTAATGGAAGGGTAGGGTTGGGGTAAGGATTAGGGTAAGGGTTGGGAATGCAATTATACTCACCTTTCAGTGCAGCATCTTTATTCTCTTAGAGGGAAAATCAATTGATTTCCCAGCCAGTTCGGAACTGGCTGGGAGAGAACGGCCCTTTTGAAAAAAGGCCCTTTTCAAAAAAGGGCTGCTCTTAGCGGCAACCCACATCCGCCATCTACTAACCCCTAATATACTGCACATATGATACATGTGGGGTATAATAGGGGTCTGGACACGTCACAAATGAAGTACAAGCAAAGCAAAATCATTTACTTAGCTAATGGCAGCTTCCTTCGGTTGGGTGGCTGTGACAGGCTTCGAAAAGGGATGGTTTTCCACTCGCAAATATCGTAAGTCTGGATCCGGTTCATACACTCAATTAATTAAATACTGTTAAAGGTAAAAAAAACTGCTACAAGCATATTTTTTATATATTTTATTAATACTTGTTTGAAAATTTCTAATTGATAAATAACTGTCGATATCTATGTAGCTTTACATTACATTCTTTTTTACAATTGGCGTGTCAGACTTTTTAGCCTATAAACTGTACTTGTGT
Source organism: Limnodynastes dumerilii (assembly GCA_011038615.1). NCBI lineage: Eukaryota > Metazoa > Chordata > Amphibia > Anura > Limnodynastidae > Limnodynastes > Limnodynastes dumerilii. The sequence goes on from WWET01004115.1 coordinate 119,145, forward strand.
GTGTCTGCCCTAGAAGGTGTACCTGGTTGAATGCCTTATCCTTCTTAATTTTGGTTTTAATTAAATGACTGCTAATCAATACTGTACAAGCAGCTTGTGTAAATCAAATGTCTTGTTTCAATTAACTGTGTGAAGCTTGGTCACCAAAATCTGCAAGCACAGATGGATTTATTTGTTTTGTAGGTATAAATAAGATGAATTGGTATTTTATTTTACTTTAATTTTCTTTGTTTCATTATTGCTGAGACTAGCATTGCTGTTTCCACTTGTTCTCAGCAATATGGGGTTATCTTAGCACATATTTCATAGTTTGCCAGTAGCTTAGTGATAACGTTTTTATCTTCATCTGAACAGCATGGGCTTTGAGCATGGAATGAAAGTAAATGTTCATCGTTAATGTCCCTCCGTGGATGGCTATTACATTACAATACTGGTGTCTGAACATTCTCATCTTTACACTGCTGCAAATGTTTAAATAGAGAAACAGCTATTTATTGTCATTTGGTAAAAGAGACAATAACATTGCATAACAATTGATAACAAATTTCTTTATCATCACACTTGCCAACATAGTCAGTTCATAATATCATATCTTTGACACTTTTCCTTTTTGCCACATTTGCGTCTTATTGGATGGTTACCTTTTAGGCCTGTTCTATTCATTCAATTCATTTGTAAATTTCTGAGTCGTCTTAATGCCAAGTGCAGAAAATAAATGTTTTATTATTTGCAACAGTCAGTGCATTTTTACAAATACCAGCAATGTATTGTATGTATAACTTCTATTGCTTGTTATGCAATTTGAACACTAACATCTATAAACTACCAAAGACTGACCCGCCCCACACACCACTCATACCTGTAGCAATAATGGCACAGACAACTTTTGGGCTTTTAAAAGGGGGCATAGATTTTATTAATTAGATATAAGTGGACTATATGATTGTTAATAAACAGGTGGCACATTAGCAGGTGGGAGGAGTCAGATGTAATATGTGAACCAACTGAGGACAAAGTTAAGAGCACTACCTCTTTCATATTGCTCACCCCGGTAAACTGAGGAGATATGCCGGGACCCAACCACCAGGCATGGATGCCAGCTATGTCTTGAGGGGTGTATCTTCCATGCACCATTCCTTAACATCCTGAAACTAGTGCCAAATAGCTGCTGACCCCTCCACTGCTACCACCAACCTATGCCCCCTCTGAAAATAAAACAAGTTAATAAAAAAATATTAAAGGGGAGGGAGGGAAAAGCTGCAATAAAAAAGAGAGAGAGAGATTTCCTGTAAACCTGACATATACCCCTGACGCCCACCCTTTATACCCTCCCAAGTCCACCCCCAACGCCTACCCTGATTGGTTCCTAGATAACTCTACTAATTAACGCCTGAATGACTGGTGTAAGTTGCAGACAGCCTGTTGTTTATATGCCTTCTTGTCTAGTTGACATTCTGTTATGTTACTCACAAGTAGTAGGTGGTACCTAGGTATGTGCAGTCAAACATTCCAACAAGAAAATGTAACAGATTGGAATACCTGAAAGGCACAGTGAGCCCACCAATTTGCTTCCTCACTTCAGTTCAAAAAGAATATATCTTACAACACAAAGAGGGGATATTATGAGTATTATACAATATCGAACATGCAAATCCAACTGTGTGCACAGAACACAAGAAAAAAAATTACATATTTTAAGTATATTAAGTAGGATACAAAAAAACTTTTAGTACGTCTGTTGGCTGCCATGGTATTCACTAACCTACGGTCCCATCATGCCTAACATCTGGGAGAAGGTTACAAAAGAACAATAGTCACAGACGAAGGACAGCTTTCGTGAATGCAGGGCTTTATGGACATGCTAGTTGTGCTGAGACCAGGGTGGAAATAGCAAGGAGCCACGGTGTAAATTCAGATTGGGAGGCTTGTGCCACGCCCACCTCATTATGGTGCACTGACAGTTGTCAGAAGATGGCAGATTAGACATTGCTAAGTACTTACTCATGCTGGGTGTTTATAAATATCTTGCCAAGCACAGTGCTAAGCTGTCAGCTATTTGCAATGTAACAATATACAGCACACTGCACTCAGAGTGCTAAATGTTGCCTAAATCGGCAGGGAGAGACGCAGCCCCCAATCTAGATCTGAGTGCAAATGGCAGTGTATCATGTGTGCCGCACTTGCATTCTGTAATGGACGGATTGTTACGATCAATCGGCATGCGTAAGTAAATGGAGATCTCTATGAGAAGTAAATAATGGCATTTGGCATACAGACACAAAGACGCAGCTCTCTGCTGCTGCGTCTACAGATACGCTCTGCAAGTGCAGGATTGTATAATGTGTTTGGAAGAATTACAAAGTGTTGTAGAAAGAACGGAAGTTTTAGTTGTAGTGTTTATGCTCTAAAGCAATGAAAAAATGAATTTACAGGAAAATATGAAGATACACATTTTTTTTTCTGTACACAATCACACAATGCACTAGCAGCAATTCCACATCTGTTTAATGTATTTTGCTAGAAAAATAGATTACTTAGACAAATTTTCTCATGTAAAGTTACCTTTGTTACGCCTGAACAGAATGGAGTGCACTAGCCTTGGCTGCGCTTACTGTGCATGGACTATGGGCTGGATCCAGACTTAAGTAAGTGCTTGAAATTAGTTACTCCTGGGCTAAACCATGTTGATTGCAGAGGAGTCATATTTCATCTGTTAATATGAAATATAATCCCTGCATGCAAAGAATACAATTAACTTGACTCCCCCTGCAATCAACATGGTTTAGCCCAGGAGTAACTAATTTCAAGCACTTACTTAAGTCTGGATCCAGCCCTATGTCCCTCCAGCCTTTCCCTGCCTCTACACACTACTCAAAGATGCCAGGGTTGCGCTACGATCTGAATGGGACATCCCTGCAAGCTCTTCAGTTGTGAGCATGCGCAGTAGCCAATCACACAGAGAAACGTCACGCCAGCTGGCTCACGCTAAGATCTGGATCAGGGCCACTGTCTTTAGGGCCTATGTGGAAGAGAATGGGGGTAGGGACTGATGTTTGATACTCTCTGTATATTGCTACATAATAATATGGTTAAAAAAAATGTAACAACAGACCCTGTGCTAATAAATAATGTTGCTTTAATTACAAAACATAGCCATAGTTAATCAGCATATGTTGCTGTGTGATTAGTGCACATCTGTCAATAGAATTTAAATGCATGGAATTTACAGATCTCCTCAATATTGGCTGATCAGCACTCACTGTGTGGACAGTTATGGACAGTTATGCAAATTAAGTGAGCCAACCTGATTAATGATGTCATCTAACAGGAGTTCAATGAAGGACAAGAAACGTATTTTCTATAGTTAATAATACAACTTGCTGTTTAAAGCTCCCAGCAGAGGCACTCAGTTGCCTTAGGGTTCAGTGAATATTCTGTTTGCAAAGGAGATATCAGATTGCGCTCAGAACTCCCTCAAGAATCTAAATTATTCAAGGAAATGAGGCCACTCAGTAATTTTTGTGTGTGGCCCCTAGCAGATGCTAACATTTTAAATACATTTCCCAAAGAATCCATAAAGAGTAATAATATGCACTACCTATACACTATTACGGACGTGATCCAGACTTCCGTAAAGGTTGGCGTATTTTGTATACTAGTATTGCCTGCATTTAGTGACTGTATGCACACACCTTGCACTTCAACCATGGATGTGGAAGTATTTCCCACAGTGGGTGGGAGGGGAAGGGCTGTGGCACTTGTTTCATGTAAGTAGGAGGGGGGTGTTTGTAAGTTATTCAGTAAGAGCGTTCTAAGCGGTCTCTCGTACTATCCACTCTTCCGAAACATCCTCATTTTAAATGAGGAATGTAAAAACAAGGCGCAGAAAGGTATTTAACCTAACCCCTCCCTAACCTTAACACTCCCTTTCCTGCAGCCTTACCCTAACCTTCCTTTTCTTCAGCCATAACCTTAATGCTCCATGCTCTGCAGCCTAACCCTAACCCTCCATTCCCTGAAACTTTACCCTAATGCGCTCTGCATCCTAACCCTAACCTTCCCCTTAAGTCCTAACCCTAACCTTTTACCTGCGGCAGCTGCCACAACTTACCCTAATAGGTTCCCAGTCCCTATAACAATTTCCTGCTTTCAGCCCCTTTTATTTCGAACAATGATACAGCTGCCATTCAGCCAGAGCCATAACTAGATATTTTAGTGCCAGGGGCAAAAAGGAAAAACGGTACCCCTGAGCCTGCATTCCAAACTGATTTAACCATAAATATTAACTTATTGGTGTCCTCTTAAGGTTTGCACCCTGGACAGCCGCCCCTATTTACAGCCCTGCATTCAGCTAGCGGCTGTGTCATGTTTAAAATAGGTCCACACATACCGGCAACAGCATCCCTTACATGAGACTGTAGCAGAAGGTTTATAGTATGCAAGCAATTGGAGTGGCCTGTCATCACCCACATGGACATCTACATCCAGTAGGGATCCACCCGCTACGCTCTGAGCTAGGAGCGTAGCAGTGACAGAAGACTGATCACTATCCTATGTATGAAATCTTTTCTTGTTACTGTGACCTTTTTTTAAAAAGACTGCAAAAATGTCTATAAGTTTAAGTTGTTTGTAAATGAATATATATATATATATATATATATATATATAAAAAAGAGAGTCCACACATATATATATATATATATATATATATATTCGTACATACACACACATATCACAGAAGTATGAATAGAATGCAACAGTCACAGAAATAGTAACTCTTGCATAAAGGCAGTTCGAGAAAAAGTACAAGTCACTGTGCCCCTATGCGCTTATAAGACAGAGCCCCACAGGAAAATCTGTTATACATAGAGGCCTCCCAGTGTCAATGATTCATTGTAATGACAGCTTCCCTAGAGAACTATTTCAAAGTCTATGGAATGGGAAATACTTCAGAAATATTATTTGTTTTTTTATCTTTTCTTTTTAACAAAACCTGTTTATTGTTGTAATTTTTATTAATACATTGTGGACAACTTGAAATAAATATTTTTTGTCCGCCAATTTATCATTAGGTTGACAGGTTGACAGGTTGACAAAGCCAAGAAAATCTAACGGGAACTTAATGCTGTTATTAGTATATTACAAATATCAGTGAGAAGCATAGACAGTCATCAGCAACTCAGCCTTGCTTCTGACACTGAACTGTCTATTTATTTATTTAGCAGGTCTACAGGAAAGGAAACTGCAATAATTTATTATTATAATTATGTTTTATTATTATTTTTAATTATAATTATACCACTATTGCTTTTGTTAATGCCCCACCCATCACCCACAGTTGTTAGAGGCACTAACAAAAGTAAATATATGCAGACATTTAATTCAAATATATGACCTGATGGTAACCTTAGAGCTAATTTTATGATTCAGAAATATTCAAAAGGTCCTGTGTGTGCTACTTTCGAGTTTATATGTGTACCTTCCAGTAGAGTATTAGATTTGCAGTTTGATTTAAGTCCTGTGCACATTCTTGGTAGTGAATTTGGTCTTTGCACCATTCAAAAAAGCAATGGAGAGAAGCACAATGAGATATGTCACCATATACTCTACCACTGTTTTAATACAATAACAATAAATATGCTAAAGTAATAACAAAAATATTGTTGTAATACCTTTAATTATACATGCAAAATTGTTCCACATGGTTTTGACAAGCTGGTTTTTTGTTCCTCATAATAGTTTTTCAGCCCATAAATCAGGGTACATACTTATCTAAATCTCATCCAATTAAATCTCTAACTGAGCAGTTGGTCAGACAGTGGATAAGTGCGTAGGCTCACAGAACCATTTGTTACACCCAATCCTGGTCACCTGATCAGGTCAAAAGATTTTTAAACCTGCTTAAAAATTAGAAGACCCAACCACCAATTACCTGACCAAAGTGTGTGTTCTCTTGAGACTTGTTTGCCAAATTCTTCCACTGATTTCCCATCATGCAGCACTGCTTTTAAGGGCATGCATTTTTGATGCCCAAATGACACTGCAGTTGTCAATGTGCCCATGGAAATAGCAGATTTAAAGAACTTATAAATTATGCACGTCAGCTTTCTACAGTGTACAGACCTGTGTTAAAAAAGCATGTTTTATTCTACCTAAAAAGTACTCTGTGGGCCTGATTCAATTAAATGCGAAGCCTGTGTTATTTTTGTTGCAATGCTAATCCTGTAAATTGAAATAGATGATTTTTATACGCACCCCACAGAGGTGCATTTTAAAATACGTGAATTTTGGCAATTAGCATTGCAATCAAAATAACACAGTCTTCATGTTCAAATGAATTGGGCCCAAAATTTATTGATGATTCTATTTGCATTTAATTTATCATTTCATTCTAAACCTTCACATTGTTAGTATAGTTAACTCCTTTTACTCAAAGTTAGTAAAGTAAGTGCACAGTGTGGCTGGTAGTGAAAGGACACCGCAACTATACACACAACCCAAATGTCAACAGATAGCTTTGATTATATTTCCTTTTATTGTTTGTGTGATACCCCACGTAGCTCTGCCTTTTATTATTTAAATATATGTGTAAGTTACAGGCAGTCTGTTGAAGGCTGGAAGAGTGTTAATGTGAAGCTGTCATTTGAGCAGGTCATTTTAGCCAAAACGGGTTAGATGTCAGCTGTAAAATTGGCCAAATGTCTATACATGTATTGGATGTTGTATCTGCGATAAATAGTCGGGAGTTAGATCTGATGAGAATTTGACAAGTGTGTGCCCAGCTTAAGTGTTCTGCAATCACTTGTAAAAGGAACACTTTTAGAGGAAACTAGGATTGTTATATTTAAAAGAAAAGCACATTTCAGACATAGGGCTCTATTTACCTACCTTAACGTCATGGTTGCCTACTTTTGCAAATGAATATCAGGGAGATTGTAAGAGCACTATCAAGGTGCTGCACCAAAGGGGTGTGTCTTGTAGCGCCAAAGAGGTGTGTCCTGTGAATAGCTCCACCCATAGGTGTATCTAGCACTGCTAGGAAAACAGTTTTACAATAAAAATGTCAGTATTTATTGATTACTAAATTGTCAGTGAATACTTTCATTACTATCTTTATCGAAAAGCTAAAAGTGACGCTGCAGCTGATTAACAAGATTCTTTCATTACATCATAGACCTCAATGGATGAAATTAGGGAGATTACCAAACACTTCAGGGAGTCAGGGAGATCACCCAATCTTCAGGGAGTCTCCCTGATATTCAGGGAGAGTTGGCAACTATGCTTAATGTTTTTAAAATGAATGAAGCTGTTCCAGGCTCGCTTCGGCTCAAGTGTGCCTGGCAGCTTCATTTATTTAAATTTACTACTACTCACCCCACCGGTGAGGTCCCGCTATGATCTCTGTGGTCATCGCAGGAGACTTGATTCATACTTCGTATGAATGAAGTCCTGCGCATTCGCAGAGACTCCAACACAGAAATTTGAAAATTTCAAGTCCCAATAACAGCTATTATGGGGAGGAAAATGGGGGAATATGGGGAGATCTCAGGGATAAATGCAGTAACGCCATCTTGATATGGCGTTATTTTTCCCTTCGGAGCTGAATGATAATCTCCACTCCGGGGGTTAGTAAATTTCATTTTGAGCCGGCCCGCATTAAGAAAATCAGAGAATTGAAGTGTCAGGCCATCGTCTTGGAAACAGCAGATTTCCATGACGATGGCATTTTTATAAATGGTAAGTGCTTCATTTTAGGTGATAATGTCCGTTTTACAATGAAAACTGGTAACAGGTATTATCACCTAAAAATTAAGTTGATAAATAGTCCCCTAAGTTTTTTTCTAAGTTTTATTTAGATATTTTATTAAAATATGCTAAACACAAAAATGTTTAGCTTTCTTGAGTAATATAAGGCAAGTGAACTTTTAATGGAGCAGTCTTTTTAAGGAAAAACATAGAAGGTTTAAATAATTATGATCCTGTGGTAGAAGTAGGCGGCACAGTAGCTCAGTGAGTAGCACTTGTGTTTCACAGCACTGAGATTATGAGTTCGAATCCCAGACTAGGCCTTATCTCTGTGGAGTTTGTATGTTCTCCCTGTGTCCGCGTGGATTTCCTCCGGGTGCTTTTCATTCCTCCCATATGCAAAAAAGATGCTGGCAGGTTAATTGGCTACTGAATAAAATAACCCTAATGTATGTAGGTATGTGTTAGGGACCTTAGTATGTAGGGACAGATGTGAAAGATTCTCTGTAAAGTGCTATGTATTGTGATAGCGCTATGTAAAATAAGTAGTATACATTTTTATCATGTAAATCTACAAAGTATCTGCAATGCTGTAGCCCAGGGCTGGCCAACCTGTGGCTTTCCAAGTATTCTGAAACTACAACTACCAGCATGCTTTGTAAAGTGTCCTGGGACTCGTAGTTTCACAACAACTGGAGAGCCACAGGTTGTCCAGGCCTGCTGTAGTCATTTACTGAACCGTTCAAAGACTTTTAAGTAGACGTGTACATTAAATAACACAAACTAAGTAATTATGAGAAACATATTTGCATTTTTTTTATTTCATTACAATTTTTGTGAAATACATAAATAGACATTTTTCTGAAAAGTATTATTATATGAATATGATGCTGTGAAAATAAAAATATTTCCTAACTCATAAAATCAATATTTATTTGTGTGACAGGGGTAATGTACCAGTTCACTACTGATTTCATGTTACTCAAGACAACTTTCCAATTACACAATTATTATTCATGTGTAAATATTGTTTCACGGAAAGCCATATGGTTTGCTTTCAAGCTTCACTAATTACATTACCAGAGGAGAAAAACAAACTCAGGAAAACACGGGGCTATAAAGTTACATTATAAAGTGGTCATTTATATTTGTTTTGAAGATGTTTCTTAGCGAATAGTGATTTATGGGTTATGACTAATGCAATTTAACTTTTCCTCTTATGATTCTTGTAATGTTAACATAATGATGATCCTATTACTTTTAGACTGAAACACCAAACAGTACTTTTGGTTAATTTCACACCATAATGTTGATCATACAGAGCTTTTTATTAGCATTATAATCAAATTATTATTATGCTGGCCACCTAATAAGTAGATAAATTAATTTCACAAAATTGCAGCCCTAAAAAGAGTCTGTAGAAAATCAGTTGGTTACAACAAAAAGCCAGTTACACTTCTAAAATATATAAAAGCCTAGTAAGCAGTATTCGGCAATTGTCACATTGAAGCCTGTTTAATATTTTGACCTTGATCCAGCGTTGTCCCGTAGTGGATGCATATACCCACAATTGGCATCTTCCTGTGTGCACCCCAGGTCTGGGCATGAGCAGTGCGAATTTGCGCTGCACTTCCGCATGAACACAGAAGCGCAGCTCTGAATCAGCCCCTTAATCTTGCTTGAAAATACCTGTTACTTGTCTCTGCAACATATATGAGGTATGTCTATTAAATAACGAGACTGATTAAATAACTCACTTTTATTTATTGGTATTACAAATGTAATGCTTGTCCCCTTCAATATACTCCCTATTTGCACTAATATGTTGCTGCAGTCTTGTTTTCCACTGGTCGAAGGCATGGAGCAAATCAATTTATGTCAGTTGTTTCAACATATCTGCCGTTTTCTTCTTTACAGCATCAACTGATTCAAAATGTGTCCCTTTAAGCACTGATTTATCTTTTGATAAAAGATAAAAGTCACAAGGTGCTAAATTGGGCAAATATGGAGGATGTTCAAGTGTAGTTATGTGATTGTTGGTCACAAAAAGTGCTGTGTGAGCAGACGCATTGTCCTGGTGAAGAATGAAACCATTTTTCCACAGTTGCGGCCGTTTCTTTCTGACTCTTTCTCTCAGCTTTTTCAAAACTTTCTTATAATAATGCTGGTAACTGTTGTGCCTTCTGGAACCCATTCTGCCACATGTTCAAGGTCACTACGTATGCAGTTATAACTGGTTTTGACTGCTTTGCTTACTAGGTGGAATCACAGTCTCGTTATTTTATAGACATACCTCGTATGTTTATTCCCCATTCTGTGTAATATTATATATAGTTTGCTCTGGGAGAATGCTACCAGCAACCTTCTTTTATTTCGCAATTCCAGTATAAATGAAAAAAAATGAATTTCTTACTTTATTTGCTTTCCCACAGACACTGGTCTAGGCTAGTAAGAATTGTTATTACCCTTCAGATTTCAAGAAATCTAAATAAGCAGTAGCTAAGTAATTAGCTTGACTGAAGATTGAATTCTATGTCAGGCTGTAAGTTATTTATAGTATGAACCATAAAATGAGGCCAGCAGTAGCGGTCACCCACATACTGTATTTTCTGTGTGTGTCTGTATGTACATGTACATGGTGCAATGTTTGGCTACTGTAATAGACAGAAATATGTGCACTTGATGTCTGACAAGATAAGAACAGAATAGAATTTGCCCCTATAAATCCATTTTAGCATTTTTTTTAATCCAGTGACATTGGAACATACATTTATTATTAAACCTGAACCAGAGCTAGTCATACTGTACATAAAACCCCCAAAGCCTCATTGTCCATTCACTTGTATATTTTAAATCTGTATTTTCTTTAGAAGTCTATTTCAGGAATTGTAGGCTTTTGTGCTTTGTCTTGTTTGTTGTGAAAAATCCTTTACAGTAATAGATACATTCACTAAGTTCTTGATAGTTATGGTCTGTGCTTTATCTCTTCTGCTTTAACATTTTAATAGTAATATCCTTTCAGACATCCCTTGTCGTCTTATTCTCACTGTCACACGAATCACCTGAAAACAAGTCGTCACTTGGTATAATGTGACTCAAATAACGGACATGATTCAGAACTTCCGTATGTTTTTCATGTGGAAATTTGCACTGCGCATGTCTAGAATGGGAGAGAGCGTACAATAAAATAGACGCAATGCTACCCAGGGCCGGTGCTAGGTCTCTGGGCACCCTAGGCGAAGTTTGGCCTGTCCCCCGCACCACTACTCCCCCAACATGCCCTTCCATGCCCCCTTCCGAAACCTCAGTTTTCTTACTTGACTATATCTTCTCCCGTCTGACAGTCTTCTCTTCAGTCTTCTGCTTCTCACTTCTCGCTCCTCACAAGATGTCGGGCGGACATGATGACATGTCACGTGACGTCCAAACCCAGGGAGCAGTGCGGCGGGGAGGAGGAACGTCCTGCGTCCTGGAAGGTGAGTACTATTTCTTATGTTATTATTTATAGTATTTTTTTTTTTTTAAGAAATAATGGGCCAGATCCAGAACAGACGTAATTCAATGAACAATAGCTACTGTTCATTGAATTACGTCCGTCTATGGAAGACAGACGTAGTTCTGGATCTACCTCAATGAGAGGAAAGGGGGGAGGGGGGTTCCGGTTCACATAGGAAAAGGGGAGAGGGGACAGGGGTCGGCCAGTTCACATAGGAGAGGGGGGTGCCTCCTTTCTGTAGGCAGACACCCTCCCCAGTGGCAAACGCAGGATTTGGCAAAGGGGGAGGGGTCCAAATACCCAATGGACACACACACACACACACATACATATGTATGTATATATATATATATATATATATATACACACACACACACACACACACACACACATA
>WWET01004116.1:0-14157 GCA_011038615.1 Limnodynastes dumerilii
GCTGATTGTGTGCTCGCGGCCACCCAGTACTGTACTAATCTGAAGTAAAGGCCCTGCGGGGCCTCCAAAATGCTTCGGCCTACCGGGAAATTTCCCGGTAAGGCCTATGGCCAATCCGCCACTGATTATAACTATGTTAGAGATATCCATTTCAAAGGAAAAGAAGTTTCACAACCAGCAAAGGAAAGGGTTCTTCACAGTAAGGGCAGTCAGGATGTGGAATTCACTGCCAGAAAAGGTTGTGATGGCAGATTCACTGGATATGTTTAAGAAGGGATTAGATATATTTTTAGCAGAAAAGGACATTCAGGGTTACCAGGACCGCTAATTTAAATAAAGGACAGTAGTGGAGCAAGGGAGAAATGTAAGTATTTATTTATCTTATGGTTGCAACAGTTTGGAGGTTGCTTTATATGGATTAACTTCAAATATAAAGATAGGGATCGCAGGAGATCCAAAATAGGTTGAACTTGATGGACTGTTGTCTTTTTTCAACCTCATCAACTATGTAAAATATTATTTATTTTGTAACAGAAGTTTTACACATTGGGCCTGATTCAGACTTAATAAGGAGCTTGAAATTAGGAGAAGAAAGTTATATCTCTGCTAAACCGTGTTAATTTCAAGGGGAGTCAAGTTTATTGTATTCTTTGCATGCAGAATTGCTTACTGCACACAGATACTGACCAGCTTTACTTTTACACTGTTATTTAGATTTTGCGTAGGAAACGCCATCGCTCAACTCTAATACTGTTTGCAACAGATGAAATATGACTCTCCTGCAATCAACATGGTTTAGCGCTGGAGTAACTTTTCTCTATTATTTTCAATCTCTGAATCTGGTCCATGACCTCTGCAATTATATACTACTGTGTTGCCTTACAAGACGATGTTGAATGCTTGTAAAATTATCCTGATCTTGCTCTCCTGTACCAATAATAATCTAAACTGACAATAACTATATATAGCTTTTGCTAGATAGCATTTTATATCTCTTAAACAATATACATAAAGACTTTTAATGAACCCAATTGGTGAACACATCTGTCAATTCCAAATAACACAAATAGATTGTTCCTGACAATTTTTTTTATAATCTGCTGTCTTCTATAGTAAATTTTCAAATTCTTATTTATCTACTACTACTACTAATAATAATCATAATCATCATCATCATCACCCATCATCAAAATAATAAAAGTTAAACAACAAGTTAACTCTAGCAGACTAGTTGCTGATATAAAGATAGAAGATAGAAGGATCTTGTGACCTGCACTCCCAAAACCTGCAGCTCCTACCTTCCCCCAAGGGAATAACACCTAATTCCCTAAAGTATGGGACCACCACTGGTCCTTATACTCAGAATACTAAGAATGCAAATTTGTGGGGAGGGTATGGGCGCTGGTATAATCTCCCTAAACGATATATTAAAATACAGGTGAGTCTAGAAAACCTTCAGTTGTCAAAAGTTCCTTCAATGATTCCACTCTAGTTGTTACCCCTCCTAAATACCAACACAATTGTACAACTGTTATAAACTGTCACTTACCACTGTCCTTAAAGTCTCTCTGCAGAAGTTCTTCGGAGTTTTTCATGGATTCTTATCCAGAAGTTTTTCTTCTAATTCAGTATTTCTTCCTCCTGTGGTAATCTCAAAATTCGTACAATGGTGTTCTCTGTAGTGTCTCTGTAGTTATACTCCAAAGTTCTTCTTGTATTCCTCTCAGAGTTATACTTTCCTTATTCTCCTCAAAGGAAAATTATATGGTGGAAGGGAAAGGAGAAAAAAAAAAAAAAACAGGCAATGTGAAGACTGTAAAACTCTAACACCACGCTGTTCCCTCTCCCAACTCCTTACACTGTGTATATCTTGATTTTCAGCATTAAATAATTATCTTTTCCTCCACTCCAGGTATCTTTCCTTATTCCCAATTTGTATGTCTTGGTTTTCAACATTCAATATATTTCCTTTCCTCCACTCAGGGTGTTTCAGATAGCAGCCACCTGGTGTATTTCTCCACTCCAACATGCACCAGAAAGAATAAGAGACAACACATAGTGCAGCCAGCCACTATTAATAATCCAATACTGGAATAATAATGCACTTACACTATGATCCTCTTTCGTGTGTGCAATAAATGGTTTCTTTTTTCTTCTAACGTCTGGATTTTCTCCTCCTTTCCCCAGTCTCAAGCGCACCAAAACACGACAGCAAAGGGAAAGGCTAGTGCATATGGTACCTCACAAGTAAGTATATTCAAGGTTAATGCACTTAAGTTATTCTCCTCTTATAGTATAGCTTTAATAGAAATCTTTTTCATCTTCTCATAGGAACCTCATTGAATTCCGGATTTCCCTTGACACAAAGTAGCTGTGACCACTCAGTCCCTCATAATTGCACTGCTATGGATCCCAAAGACTCAAAACAACATTGCCACAATTTATTTTATCAATAAAAATGAAGTAATAAAACAATGTTCTTAAACAATAACATTTTCTTAAAATAAACTTCTCAAAATTATTTCACCCCTGCAGGTGGGAATGGGGAAGGGACCCCCTGCTAGCCCACCCCTGTTCCCTGTCCTCTTAGGTGTAATCGCCTCTAGTGCTCAGTGTAACAAAATAAGGGCCCTTTACCTGTACAATAAAAAGGTGAGAGAAGAGGAAAAACGGGGATCAAGTAATGCAGCCTGCAGTCGCCCACAACTACCAATGCGTTTCGGGCCGCTAAGTGCCCTTTGTCAAGGTATATGTGGGTATACATCCATGGTCTCCTTATGTAGGAACTCCTGGTCCTCTAATTTCCACATCATCATGCCGGGACTCTTCTACTTTAATTGAAATCTTTTCTTACTGTTCTTTTTCTTAATATCTTTCTTTTACTCAACATTTCTTATTCTTTATCCTATTTGTTAAAACCCTTTATCTTTATCTTATGCCGGGAGATGCGTAGTTATTCACTGTTTATCTTTGTCGTCGCTTGTCCGGCTGCTAACTGTTAACTGCTGGGTCCTAATGCTGCTCCTATTCTCCTACTTACTGTCTCTCTATTGCTGATTGCTACTCACTGTTAACGTCGTCGCTGTCCTGCTATTAGCTGCTAGCTGCTTATACGTCCTAGCGCTGCTCCTATTCTCCTTCTTACTGTCTCTCTACTGCTGGATAACAACTTCGACGGATACTTATCCATCTTGCCATCTGAATAATATTTGGCGAGTGTACATACGATGATCCTGTATGAGGGGTCTTGCACAGAATAAAGTGAAACTAACAGCCGGGTTGTATCTTTAATTGTCTAATGTCTTATGGTGTCGGAGCTTTGCCTATATCTGCCGTATAACATCTCAAACCGAATCCATATATCACCATACACCCCAAACTCATTCTTAAATAGTGATCCACCCTAAAATCCCTCATATAGTTCCTAACCCATACAGATCACATAACATCCCAGAGCCATCCCTTCTTACACCTTAGACCTATCCTGTGTAACACCATACACCCCAAAAAAGGCTGATAGACCCCCATATGTCCCAGATTCACACCTATATCTCACCATACACCATACACCCCAAACTCATATATAAAACCCCACTCAATCCAAATCCGCATACATCTCCATACATAACTATACACCTCCAGAACCATTCATATACTTTACCATACACCCCAGAACCATACTTACTGACCAAAACCATATCTTTATGGTATACCGCCATACACCCCAAAGTTATTCCCTTATAATAATGCACCCTCAAATCCACTCCTGCAATATCTAAACCTATATCCATTCTTATACCCTCAACATCCTGTAAAACACAAAAACACCCCACAATCATACTAATGGGTAACCATAAACCCCAGATTCATACCTATATCTCACCATACGCATATATAACCCAGAACCATACATATCCCGGAACATAACCATACACCATCCATACATACATGACCATACACCACCAAAACCATTCTTATATGTCCCAGAACCACACTATACCTCAACCCCATTATTATACAACTTCCCTCCAAGCCCATACCTATATATCACCATATACCCCAAAAGAGGAAGAGGTACATCCCCCTACACTCCTAAGACTCATCAAAACGTCCCATCAGGCATTCCTACATATACTCCAAACACCGTCTGATCAAAATCTTATGAAAAAATCCTCTAGTGTACCTAATGATACATATAGTGGTGCTCCTATCTGAACGTATGTGCACAATAGTAAAGAATATATACATTATATGAATTACTAGTAAAAATATATGAATTCTAGTGAAGAAATGCCTGTGTTATAATATAAAAATATAAAAATAATTGAAAGTGATGTAATCTGTAATGTGCAAAAACTAGTGAAAATAAAGTCACCATAATTAAATGACAAGAAAAGCAAAAGGACCTATGTGAAACTATGTAGAATAAATAAATTGGGTGAAAAAATATATAAAAAAGGGTTGAGTGAAAAATGTGTGATAAATGTGCAATCCCAGCTGTGTACCTAAAATGGTACCATAAAAGAGCCTCATCTATAAGAACCATTTGAGCTCAAACATATTGTTAAGCCCATTGGGGTGTAAGGTGTCATTGTCATATATAAGTTCCATTTCTTTTTTGGCCAACATTTCTTTTTGATTGTTGCTCCTCCAAGTTCCACATACTTTTTTTATTCCAATACATTTGGTAATTTCCTCAACTTTCCTATTATGCATTCTCTTGAAATGCTCCGCAAAGGGGTGGGAGGTGTCCCCCTTTCTAATGTTATGTACATGCTCCCCCCATCTCTCCTTTAATTTCCTTGTAGTCCTTCCTATATACCTAAGGGGGCAACTGCATTCCAAAAGGTACACGTAGTTCTTAGAATCGCATGTGATAAATACCTCTATTTCCTTTACTTTTCCTGTCGCCGAATTCACATATTCCAATATTTTGGTGCTTTTTGATTTAATGGATTTACAGGCTACACAGTTGGTACACCTGAAGAACCCTTTGCTCTTAATTCCTTAGGCTAAAGAAGGGGGTTCTGTGACACTGCTCACTATATGATTCCTCAAGTTCTTAGTTCGTCTGTAGATGAACTTTGGCTTCTTTTTTACAGCGCCACACAAACCTGTGTCGTTTTGCAACAAATACCAGTGTCGTTTTATGACACCTTCCAGGGTTTTATAATCACTATTAAATTGTGTAATGAATGGAACCTCTCTATTCTCTTCTTTCGTCTTTTTTTCTTTCTCCTTTATCATACTACTTCTGTCTTTCTTTAACACCTTCTCAAATGTTCTTCTTATATCTTCTTTCTGATAGCCTTTTCATGTGAGCTGCTCAAGTAGCTCCTCTCCTTTCACTAGGAAGTCTTCCTCTTTAGAGCAATTCCTCCTAATGCAAGTGAACTGACTGTGGGGGATTGTATCCAACCATCTCGGATGGTGGCTACTCTCTTTTGGGAGGAACAAATTCGTATCCGTAGGTTTTGAGTAACTGATTGTTTCCAATCTGTTCCCAACCCTACGGATAGTTATGTCTAAAAAGTTAACCTCTTTTTCATTCACATCAAAGCTCAACTTGATGCCCCAGTCATTCGAGTTGAGGTGATGGCAAAATGCTTCCAGGGACTCTTTGTCCCCCTTCCACACAAAGAAGACGTCATCTATATACCTTCGATGAAGATGAAGGTATTTATTGATGTCAGGGTAACTGTAGACATATTTGTCCTCCCATCCTGCCATATAAATGTTGGCATACGGGGGCGCAAATTTTGTGCCCATGGCTGTCCCCCTTTGTTGCAAGTAAAACTCTCCATTAAACCAAAAAAAGTTATTCTTAAGAATAAACTCAATACTGTCAATGATGAAATCCTTTTTTTGTATTGTAAGGTTGGCTGTGTCTAACATTTGTCTGACCACTCCTAAACCCTTCTCATGCTCAATTACGGTATACAGGGAACTTACGTCCCCTGTTACCAGAAAGATCCTATCCATCCCTCTATACATTTCCAATGTTCTGATCATATCTCCAGTATCTTTTAGGTACGCTGGAATTTTCTCCATAAAGGGTTGAAGGTACCAATCCACCAGACCTGACAGGTTAGAAGTCACTGAGTCTACACCTGACATGATAGGCCTGCCAGGTGGATCCTTCTCATTTTTATGTACCTTCGGAAGGGTGTAGAACACTGGTATATTCGGGTTCTCCCTCCGAAGGTACTCATATTCCGTATTACTGATTGTGTATTACTGATATTTTTTAATAAGAATGTCTAGCTTTTTCTGTATTTGGTTGGTGGGGTCAGTCTTAAGCTTTATGTACGTTTCCTGTACATTGAGCAGTTCATAACGAGCTTTGTCGTAATTAGCTCTGTCCTGTATGACTATACCCCCCCCCCCTTTGTCACTAGGTTTAATGACTATGTTTTTATTGGATCTCAAATTCTTTAATGCCTCCCATTCCTTTCTATTAAAATTTGTATTTAGATGTTTACCTTATCCCTTTTTTAATTTTTTAAGATCCTTCTCAACCAATTTACTAAATGAGTTAATCCAATCCCCCTTCAAATGCTGAGGGAAAAACTGAGATTTCTTCTTAAGAGGGTATTTCTCCCTTTAGGAATCTTTCTCATTTTTTCCTCATTTTTTTCCTTTTCTTGGTTAAAGAATTTTTTCAGTGTCAAACGCCTAATGAATTTTTGGAGGTCTACATAGACATCAAACTCCTTGATCTTTTGAGAGGGTGCAATTTTAAACCTCTACTTAAAATATCCTGCTCCTCCTGAGTTAGGACATATTGGCTCAGGTTAAATTTTTTGACTTTGGCTCTCTTATTTACCTCCTGCTCTATGTTCTTCTTCTTCTTTATCCGAATATTCTTTCTTAATAGACATCCCCCCCCTTTTACCCCTTCTTTTACCTCTTCCTCTTCTGGTTCCCAACCTCCACGGGAGCTTTACCATAAAAAAATACAGGAGGTGTACTCCCCCACCTCTCTCCCTCTCCTTCCATCATGTCCCTCGCCTCTCCCATCCTCTTTTCTGTAATCATCCCTCCTTCTCTCTTCCCTACGGTAATCTCTCTCCTTTTCTTCAAAGGGGCTCCTCCTTTTACGATCTTCATACCTCGGATTGAAGTAATATCTTCTGTATTCAGGGGAGTGATCTCTACTTCTATCTCGACCACCCCTTCTTACTTCTCCTCTATAGTAGGAATCATACCTGGGAGACCTATCTCTCCTATCGTACACTTCATGTTCTTTATACTTTCTCTCCCTCCTCTCATATGGCCTCCCTCTCTGTTCTCCACTCCTTCCCCTACCTCTTCTACTATCCACCTCATATGCTCTATAATTCCTCTCCCTCTTTTCATTAGACCTTCCTCTCTGTCCAGATCTCTCCCTGGACTTCCTTCGTTCCTTATCCGAACTTTTTACATTCTTATTAGTTTCTCCAGGGGTTGTGAGTTCTCTCCCCCCACTTTTAGTATCTTCCAGATTCCCCCTTATTATCTTCTTCTTTTCAAACTTAACATTCTTATCCATTTTATTCCCTTCTTTAGATTTTATACTACTTATATCATATAAATCCGTTTCTTTCCTCAATTTATTTCCTTTAATTCCTTCCTTCTGTTTTTTCTGTTTGTTCTATCCCTCTCCACTAATAATTGGGGAACCCTTCTGGGACTCCTCATCTTTATCTGATATCACAATAGATGTGGACTGTGTCATTTGATCCCTCTTTTCACTATCTTCTACCTCAGTATCTGAGGAAATGTCAGAAATATTAAAAGAGATGTCTGAAGTATTATCTTCCTCTAATTCTAGTATCTCATAAATCAATTTTTCCAATGTCATTTTATTTATATTTTTCAGACCATCTCTTTTATGTTTCTTTCCCAGATGTTGTGTACCCGTCCTATAATCCACCTTATCCCTTCTATATTTCCCCAATTTCTTTTCCATCAAACTTTTTTCTCTTTTCTTTACCCTCATATTTATCACTTCTGCCATGTCCTTATATTCTTGCAGCTCTTAAATACCCTCTTAAGAAGAAATCTCAGTTTTTCCCTCAGCATTTGAAGGGGGATTGGATTAACTCATTTAGTAAATTGGTTGAGAAGGATCTTAAAAAATTAAAAAAGGGATAAGGTAAACATCTAAATACAAATTTTAATAGAAAGGAATGGGAGGCATTAAAGAATTTGAGATCCAATAAAAACATAGTCATTAAACCTAGTGACAAAGGGGGGGGGGGGGGATAGTCATACAGGACAGAGCTAATTATGACAAAGCTTGTTATGAACTGCTCAATGTACAGGAAACGTACATGAAGCTTAAGACTGACCTCACCAACCAAATACAGAAAAAGCTAGACATTCTTATTAAAAAATATCAGGAATTGAACACAATCAGTAATACGGAATATGAGTACCTTCGGAGGGAGAACCCGAATATACCAGTATTCTATGCACTTCCGAAGGTACATAAAAATGAGAAGGATCCACCTGGCAGGCCTATCGTGTCAGGTGTAGACTCAGTGACTTCTAACCTGTCAGGTCTGGTGGATTGGTACCTTCAACCCTTTATGGAGAAAATTCCAGCGTACCTAAAAGATACTGGAGATATGATCAGAGCATTGGAAATGTATAGAGGGATGGATGGGATATTTCTGGTAACAGGGGACGTAAGTTCCCTGTATACCATAATTGAGCATGAGAAGGGTTTAGGAGTGGTCAGACAAATGTTAGACACAGCCAACCTTCCAATACAAAAAAAGGATTTCATCATTGACAGTATTGAGTTTATTCTTAAGAATAACTTTTTTTGGTTTAATGGAGAGTTTTACTTGCAACAAAGGGGGACAGCCATGGGCACAAAATTTGCGCCCCCGTATGCCAACATTTATATGGCAGGATGGGAGGACAAATATGTCTACAGTTACCCTGACGTCAATAAATACCTTGATCTATATCGAAGGTATATAGATGACATCTTCTTTGTGTGGAAGGGGGACAAAGAGTCCCTGGAAGCATTTTGCCATCACCTCAACTCGAATTACTGGGGCATTAAGTTGAGCTTTGATGTGAATGAAAAAGAGGATAACTTTTTAGACATAACTATCCTTAGGGTTGGGAACAGATTGGAAACAATCAGTTACTCAAAACCTACGGATACGAATTTGTTCCTCCCAAAAGAGAGTAGCCACCATCCAAGATGGTTGGATACAATCCCCCACAGTTAGTTCACTTGCATTAGGAGGAATTGCTCTAAAGAGGAAGACTTCCTAGTGAAAGGAGATGAGCTATTTGAGCAGCTCATAGGAAAGGGCTATCAGAAAGAAGATATAAGAAGAACATTTGAGAAGGTGTTAAAGAAAAACAGAAGTAGTATGATAAAGGAGAAAGAAAAAAAGGCGAAAGAAGAGAATAGAGAGGTTCCATTCATTACACAATTTAATAGTGATTATAAAACCCTGGAAGGTGTCATAAAACGACACTGGTATTTGTTGCAAAACGACACAGGTTTGTGTGGCGCTGTAAAAAAGAAGCCAAAGTTCATCTACAGACGAACTAAGAACTTGAGGAATCATATAGTGAGCAGTGTCACAGAACCCCCTTCTTTAGCCTAAGGAATTAAGAGCAAAGGGTTCTTCAGGTGTACCAACTGTGTAGCCTGTAAATCCATTAAATCAAAAAGCACCAAAATATTGGAATATGTGAATTCGGTGACAGGAAAAGTAAAGGAATTAGAGGAATTTATCACATGCGATTCTAAGAACTGTGTGTAGCTTTTGGAATGCAGTTGCCCCCTTAGGTATATAGGGAGGACTACAAGGAAATTAAAGGAGAGATGGGGGGAGCATGTCCGTAACATTAGAAAGGGGGACACCTCCCACCCCTTTGCGGAGCATTTCAAGAGAATGCATAATAGGAAAGTTGAGAAAATTACCAAATGTATTGGAATAAAAAAAGTATTTCGAACTTGGAGGAGCAACAATCAAAAAGAAATGTTGGCCAAAAAAGAAATGGAACTTATATATGACAATGACACCTTACACCCCAATGGGCTTAACAATATGTTTGAGCTTAAATGGTTCTTATAGATGAGGCTCTTTTATGGTACCATTTTAGATACACAGCTGGGATTGCACATTTATCACACGTTTTTCACTCAACCCTTTTTTATATATTTTTTCACCCAATTTATTAACCCTTTTTATTTTTTCACCCAATTTATTTATTCTACATAGTTTCACATAGGTCCTTTTGCTTTTCTTGTCACTTAATTATGGTGACTTTATTTTCACTAGTTTTTGCACATTACAGATTACATCACTTTCAATTATTTTTATATTTTTATATTATAACACAGGCATTTTTTCACTAGAATTCATATTTTTTCCACTAGTAATTTATATAATGTATAAATTTTTTACTATTGTGCAGATACGTTCAGATAGGAGCACCACTATATGTATCATTAGGTATACTAGAGGATTTTTTCATAAGATTTTCATCAGACGGTGTTTGGAGTATATGTAGGAATGCCTGATGGGACTTTTTTTCATGAGTCTTAGGAGTGTAGGGGGATGTACCTCTTATTCTTTTGGGGTATATGATGATATATAGGTATGGGCTTGGAGGGAAGTTGTATAATAATGGGATTGAGGTGTAGTATGGTTCTGGGACATATAAAAATGGTTTTGGTGGTGTATGGTCATGTATGTATGGATGGTGTATGGTTTTGTTCCGGGATATGTATGGTTTCTGGGTTATATATGCATATGGTGAGATATAGGTATGAATCTGGGGTTTATGGTTACCCATTAGTATGATTGTGGGGTATTTTTGTGTTTTACAGGATGTTGAGGGTATAAGAATGGATATAGGTTTAGATATTGCAGGAGTGGATTTGAGGGTGCATTATTATAAGGGAATAACTTTGGGGTGTATGGCGGTATACCATAAAGATATGGTTTTGGTCAGTAAGTATGGTTCTGGGGTGTATGGTGAAGTATATGAATGGTTCTGGTGGTGTATAGTTATGTATGGAGATGTATGCAGATTTGGGTTGAGTAGGGTTTTATATATGAGTTTGGGCTGTATGGTGTATGGTGAGATATAGGTGTAAATCTGGGATGTATGGGGGTCTATCAGCCTTTTTTGGGGTGTATGGTGTTACACAGGATGGGTCTAAGGTGTAAGAAGGGATGGCTCTGGGATGTTATGTGATCTGTATGGGTTAGGAACTGTATGAGTGATTTTAGGGTAGATCACTATTTAAGAATGACTTTGGGGTGTATGGTGATATATGGATGCGGTTTGAGATGTTATACAGCAGATATAGGCGAAGCTCCGACACCATTAGACATTAGACAAGTAAAAATACAACACGGCTGTTAGTTTCACTTTATTCTGTGCAAGACCCCTCATACAGGATCATCGTATGTACACTCGCCAAATATTATTCAGATGGCAAGATGGATAAGTATCCGTCGAATGACGGATTTGTTATCCAGCAGTAGAGAGACAGTAAGGAGAATAGGAGCAGCATTAGGACCCAGCAGCTGACAGTTAGCAGCCGGACGGCGACGACGAAGATAAATAGTGAATAACTACGCATCTCCCGGCATAAGATAAAGTTTCCACAAATGGTTTTAACAAATAGGATAAAGAATAAGAAATGTTGAGTAAAAGAAAGATATTAAGAAAAAGGACAGTAAGAAAAGATTTCAATTAAAGTAGAAGAGTCCCGGCATGATGACGTGGAAATTAGAGGACCAGGAGTTCCTACATAAGGAGACCATGGATGTATACCCATATATACCTTGAGAAAGGGCACTTAGCGGCCTGAAACGTGTTGGTAGTTGTGGGCGACTGCAGGCTGCATTACTTGATCCCCGTTTTTCCTCTTCTCTCACCTTTTTAGTGTATAGGTAAAGGGCCCTTATTTTGTTACACTGAGCACTAGAGGCGATTACACCTAAGAGGACAGGGAACGGGGGTGGGCTAGCAGGGGGTCCCTTCCCCATTCCCACCTGCAGGGGTGAAATAATTTTAAGAAGTTTACTTTAAGAAAATGTTATTGTTTAAGAACATTGTTTTATTACTTAATTTTTATTGATAAAATAAATTGTGGCAACATTGTTGGGAGTCTTTGGTATCCATAGCAGTGCAATTATGAGTGGTCACAGCCACTTTGTGTCAAGGGAAATCCGGAATTCAATGAGGTTCCTATAAGAAGGAGAAAAAGAATTCTATTAAAGCTATACTACAAGAGGAGAATAACGTAAGTGCATTAACCTTGAATATACTTACTTGTGAGGTACCATCTGTACTAGCCTTTCCCTTTGCTGTCGTGTTTTGGGGCGCTTGAGACTGGGGAAAGGAGGAGAAAATCCAGACGTTAGAAGAAAAAAGAAACCATTTATAGCACACACGAAAGAGGATCATAGTGTAAGTGCATTATTATTCCAGTATTGGATTATTAATAGTGACTGGCTGCACTAGGTGTTGTTTCTTATTCTTTCTGGTGCATGTTGGAGTGGAGAAAGACACCAGGTGGCTGCTATCTGAAACACCCGGAGTGAAAGAAAGGATATATATTGAATGTTGAAAACCAAGACATACATATTGGGAATAAGGAAAGATACCTGAAGTGGAGGAAAAGATAATTATTTAATGCTGAAAATCAAGACATACACAGTGTAAGGAGTTGGGAGAGGGAACAGCGTGGTGTTAGAGTTTTACAGTCTTCACATTGCCTGTTTTTTTTTTTCTCCTTTCCCTTCCACCATATAATTTCTCTTTGAGGAGAATAAGGAAAGTATAACTCTGAGAGGAATACAAGAAGAACTTTGGAGTATAACTACAGAGACACTACAGAGAACACCATTGTACGAATTTTGAGATTACCACAGGAGGAAGAAATACTGAATTAGAAGAAAAACTTCTGGATAAGAATCCATGAAAAAACTGGATAAGGTGAAAAACTCCGAAGAACTTCTGCAGAGAGACTTTAAAGACAGTGTTGAGTGACAGTTTATAACAGGTGTACAATTGTGTTGGTATTTAGGAGGGGTAACAACTAGAGTGGAATCATTGAAGGAACTTTTGATTTGGACTATTGTTGTGTTGAATGCACAACTGAAGGTTTTCTAGACTCACCTGTATTTTAATATATCGTATAGGGAGATTATACCAGCGCCCATACCCTCCCCACAAATTTGCATTCTTAGTTCCTGATATAACCACATTTCTGCTTTAATAGTCTGTTAGAATTATTTTTTGCCCATTTTTTCTTTAAGATTTTATCCAGGTTGTGGAGGTTGATCAGTTGATGTTTGTGGACAACAGTTTTCAAAAAGCATTTAAGATACTCAATTGTACTAAGATCTGAACAATTATTTGAGGGCATGTACTGAAACTGGAGGGTAGTAGGTTTAGAGGAAATAGGAGGTATCATTTTTCACTGAAAGGGTTGTTTATAAGTATAATAGCCTTCCATAAGAGGCGGCTGAGACTAACACAGTAGAACAGTTTAAAAATACTTAAGCTGGGCACACACTAGGGTGGTTATCGCTCCCAGCATGTGGTTGCCGATAAATGGGATGATTTTCCCCTGGGGAAATGTCCCGATATCGGCACCATACACTGGGGCGATAATCTCTGTAGTAGAGCCTGCAGCCAGCCTATTGGTTGGCTGCAGTCTCTCTCTGATTGGCTGGGTCTCCTGTCAATCTTGACAGGAGACCCAGCTTTCACGCTGACAGGCTGCAGCGCTGTGGTTGCCGATAGATGATTTTCCCCTGGGGAAATGTCCCGATATCGGCACCATACACTGGGGCGATAATCTCTGTAGTAGAGCCTGCAGCCAGCCTATTGGTTGGCTGCAGTCTCTCTCTGATCTGATTGGTCTCCTGTCAATCTTGACAGGAGACTCATGCAGCCATCTTATTGGGTTGGCTGTAAAAAAAAAATATAGCAATGGGGAAATAAACCTCACGCTGACAGACTGCTGCGCGATGTCTTCTCTCCCTCTGTCTGGGTATACAGCGCTGTATACCCAGACAGAGGGAGAGAAGACACAGCGCTATATACCCAGACAGAGGGAGAGAGGATACAGTGCTATATACACAGACAGAGGGAGAGAGGACACAGCGCTGTATA
>WWET01004116.1:19207-37614 GCA_011038615.1 Limnodynastes dumerilii
ATATATTTGTTGTTTTTTGGATTTGCATGTACCCCCTTTTTTGATTCTGCAGACTAGGCACATTATATCCCCTGATTTCAGGGATTGTCACCTTTTTTTAATGATTTAAAAGGAAGGTCAGGCAGAACACCTGATCAAGAATTAACGTCTTTTAAGTTTTTAATGTTTCCTGTTGAAACCCTCTATTTACTGTAGGGTTGTCTAAACTGACACTATATAGTATGAAGTTAGGGCTATAGGATTCTCGGTAACCAACTAAAAATTTTTTACAATTCTTTAATAATTGTGGATTTTAAGAATTGATCTTTGTGCCTCAGAGTGTGTTTTAGGAGTAGTAATGTGCAATAACATTTCAAAAAACTTTTTTTTTAAACTTTCTAATAAATTAAAAATGTTAGATTTTAGCTTTTAACTATATTCTTAGTAATGTAGGGTTTATATACGTATAGATATAGATAGTCTGCCATTGATTGCCATATTTGTCGTTATATTTATTGTTATTTGATTCTTGAATATCTGAACATGGGAAGACTATGTATCTGTCTATACACTACGATTCTCTGTTATAATGCGGTATTTGTTGCCAACCTGTAAGTTTTAATGATGTTAAGTCCCTTGATTCATTGGTCCTCTGGTTATTTAAACGGAGTCATGCACCCGCCCACCACGCCCCCCTGACGAAGTCATATGACGAAACGCATAGGGAAGGGCCGGTGCACGAGTCCACACACACCACACGTGGTAACTGAGCTTCCTTGCTGCTTTGGGTGAATGCACGCCAGTCGGAAACTCCAGGAAGCTGGGATTTTCTAACGGTGAATTACATCTCATTCTCTACTCTGGAAATGGTACGTTGTTACTTGTTGACCCTGAGGGGCTGAATAAACACTGGTATTACACTATGGAGCGCCCTGTTCTCTCTTTTGTTATATATATATATATGCCTTGCTGCTTGAATGCACGCCAGTCGGAAACTCCAGGAAGCTGGGATTTTCTAACGGTGAATTACATCTCATTCTCTACTCTGGAAATGGTACGTTGTTACTTGTTGACCCTGAGGGGCGGGGCTAACACTGGTATTACACTATGGAGCACCCCCTGTTCTCTCTTTTGTTGTAGACACCGTTACACCCGGAATTAAGGACCGGGAACACTTTGGGGAAGCCACGGTTCTGACAATTGAAGAATCTAGTGTATTTTGATTGATTGGTCACTTGGTGACAGGCGCTTTGGACTAACTTCTTTTTGAAGATCTATCATACATTGGGATTTTTGTAGCAGCGCACCATTCTCTCTCTTTGTCCACATATATATTAAACAGACCCTCTGACAGATTCCCACCATTCTGAAATGAATTCTCCAGATTTATCTTCATGATTAAAAGGGTGATATTCTAGTTTAATATCTTTTTATTGAGAACCACAAAAGGTATACATGTACATTGGTGGTAGATTATGATGAAAAAATAACAACATTCAATACATGCATAAGTCTATACATCAACTGGTCAAAATTTGCAGCCTCCAAAAGAAAAGTTTACTTCTATTTTTAGACATAGTAAAAAAGAAAGAGAAAGGAAAAGAAAAAGAAAGAGTTGCTCGAGGAGAAAGAGGGGAGGAGATTAGAGGGGGGGGGGATCAATAGGTGGAAAGTAGACCATATCTCAGGAAGCGGCTTGGAGAAGTTAATGGTAGAAAACTGGTTGACCGGCCAACGGCTTTGGCTCTTGTGCACGCCAGACAGCAAGAATACTGCTAGGGATATTGCACGGGGGAGAGTGATACTATCCCATTACTCCCAAGAAACCGGAGTTACGGGGGGAGGGGCTGAGTATACGGGTTCATAATTGAGTGAAAAGTTTGAGTATCTTTAAAGAGAAGCCACGGATACCATGTGGAAGCAAAGTCTGCAGCCCTCTCATGTCCCGAAAAAGAAATTTCCTCCATAGACATATAGAAGTCTATTCTACCTAGCCACTCCCTCAGAGACGGAAGGACCTCGGATCTCCAATGTACGGGGATCACGGCTTTAGCTGCACTATTCAGGTGTCTCAGGAGCGAATGTTTGTATTGAGAGATCGGAGTGTCTATGCAGTTGAGAAGCCAAAATGAGGGTCCCAACGGCACAGGACATCCCAATATCTTCGCGGATAGTTCTTTGACCTTCAACCAATACGGCGTAAGTCTGGCACAGTTCCACCAAATATGGAGGAACGTGCCTTTCTCTGTCCCACATCTCCAGCAAGCTGCCGAGATCCCCAAGGCCATCCTTGCCAGTTGGTCCAGGCAACGGTACCACCGTGTAAGCACTTTATAGTGCATCTCCACAACTCCCAGGCTACTAGAGCTAGCCTGGGTAAACTGAAAGGTCTTAGTCCATAGTTCGTCAGTGTCCTGTCGATTGAGATCACGGTCCCATAGTCTGGTATAGAGAGGAGGTGAGGGGTACTTGTCATCCAAGAGTGGACAACAAGACACCACCAGTAGCCAGACATTTTTTGGAACACAAACACACCTTGCGTGAAATGCGCTGTATGCCTGTTGCACATATACCTCCTC
The DNA here is from genome assembly GCA_011038615.1 of Limnodynastes dumerilii. Classification (NCBI taxonomy): domain Eukaryota; kingdom Metazoa; phylum Chordata; class Amphibia; order Anura; family Limnodynastidae; genus Limnodynastes; species Limnodynastes dumerilii. The sequence goes on from WWET01004116.1 coordinate 21,766, forward strand.
TAAGAAGAGGAGGAGACAGGGAGAAACTCCTGCTTCAGAAGGAGTCGAGGTTGACCTTTTTGTTTGACTCTCTGTCCCCTAAAGGTCTCAATGAAGAGCTCAACCTAGCCTGCTGCCTTTAAGCCAGCCTTTATGGACAGATCCACATATCTACATGGGCATTCCAGACATTCCAACCCGAAGACAGGGTCGATGATGGCTCACCAGTAAAAATGAGGCGCACCCTCTAGTGTGCCCTGACCAGCCCTATATATATGGGGTTTTCCCAGTCTACTCTGGGTTGCCACTATGGACTCATGAAGCTTTGAGCGGTGGCACAGGGTACTTATACAAACCCAGGTTATTGGGTCATATGCCAACACTGGTTTTGATGTTGGTTGCATATCAACTTGTTTTGAATCCCTCCTGTTGTGCCTACTATGTATTGGGGTACAGGTGACCTGTAGGACGGTCTACTCGTGCATATCATGGTTGATTACACATAGTTGTACAACGTTTACATTACAAGGTCTGTGGTTCTTCTCTACAAGGTCTGTGGTTCAACCTTTATATACTATTGGTCCTATTGTTGGAGGTACACCAGGTGTGAAAGTTCCACATATTATGATATTGGTAACACACCAGCTTTGTTGATTTGTTATGCCTGTTCAACCCCAAGACACGTTATGGGCACAGTGGGGTGTCATTGACTTGTATCCCATTTACCTGACCGTGGTTTATGATTTGCACCTGATTGGTGGTTGCCCATTACAGTTTGAGGTTTATTCTGAATTACCCTGAACCATTGTGTCTCATATCCACAACTGTGGGTTACTTATACACACCAGTCACACCACGTTGGCATTGAGCTACCACTCCCACCCCGTCCTCAGTGAGCAGCTGTGCCACCAGTTCCTGCTTACACTCTGCAGACACGCAGCCCTGGACCCTGCCCATACACTGCATTCATGTACCCACTGCCGCTGGGATTACCACAACCCTACACATAGTCTGCATAGTGACAGCGTTATGATCTTATTTTTCCTCTTGTCTGCTAAAGCTTTTTGCCTTCGTGCAACCATGCTCCGCACTAAATGTGTTTATTTCTCTGACCTCTTAGGTGTGCCGCCGTGCCACAGTTCCCTATACATGGTTTGTGAGCCGCCATGCCACAATTCCCTGTATGTGATCCACACAGGACCACCTCCGTACTGTTCGCTGTTTGCCTGAACAGCGCTTCACGTGTTCTTTGTTATTGTTGTCTATCACCATGGTTACTAGTCGACTATGCACCGCTTCCTGGCGAACGACAGGCTTGTGACGTCACTAGCGGGGCGCCGTCCCCACGGTGATTGGACAAGCGCCTGCACTTATACCCGTCATTCACAGTGCTTACGTGCAGCTGATTCAACAGATGATCTGGACTCCCCTGATGAAGGTGTAGTGATCTACACCAAAACAGCTGTCGGGACATCAGCTACAGGACATGTGAGACTCTCTCAACTTACCATTGTGATTTACAGAATTCCCTTTATTTACTTTGGCTGCGTTTTGCTGTTATCCTGGTCACGTTTGCTTGACTTTGTTACATTATGCTCTGCCTTGGCAGTCATTATTCAGTCCTGTAGCTGCATCTTGTTTGAACTTTGGCTCCCTTCCACTTTGAACTTTCTCTGCTCTATCACCTTTATACTTTGGATTTTTTTTTTTGGGAACATTTAACCTATGGATTATTCTTTTTTCACGTTCTCTCTTTTCCCTGTATGGGTGTCATTTAATTGCATTGGAAACTTATTCCATATATCTCAATAAAATAGTGTTAATTATATCTATTTGACTTTGTATCATTGCTGGCCTAGGGCTACCTACAGTGCCTTTTCTACTATACTTACCTTTTTGGCCGTGCATAACATTTTTTGATCATAACTTAGAGTGCTGTTCCACTTCCTACTGGATGTTCTTTTGCCTATTAACCCTTGGAACTTGCACTCCGCTTAAAGACCTCCGTTCAGGAGTGTCTTTTCTCATTTTTGTCTAATTTTTTTCACGTTGTCTCCTCACCCTCTATACCCCAACTCTCTTGTTTTTCCAAGCATGTCACTAGACACCCAAGAAGCATATTCAGGCACCAAAAGATACACGGAGGAAGAGGTCTCCCACATACTTTTCTCCAACACTGATGTGTTGGGCTTTGATTCTCAGACCCCTAATGAAATCTATCAAGATTTATTTAAACTTAAAAAACGTAGTATTGAACTCAGACTACATGGGCTCACTCTATCCCAATATCACAAGGAGCACTTAATCCCCTTCGGTTTTAGAATTAAAAACCAACCCACCTCTGGGCGTGGCGACAAGGAGTTCTGCGAGTCTTGGTGTAAAATTTTGAACCAGTGCTCATTGGACCTTATGGTCCTCGTAATTGACAAAGTCAACACGGACATCACCAACATACAGCTTGAAATTGACACCCTTGAGCGCACGGGACACCCTATTCTACAAAGCGACACCACTTCTGAGTGGATAACTAGATTAGGTGACTCAATCGCCAAAGACCTGCTAGTTTTTAAAAAACAAAAATATCGTAAGGTCAAGGAGGATTACAAAGAGAACAAGGTCTATGGTTGGCTCTACAACAACCAATTTTATAATTGATGGAAAATCACCAAATAAACAGCGATTTTTACAAATCAAAACACAACAGGTGAGGTGGAGTTGTATTTAACAGTAATTTTAATTTTAAGACAAAGCATGCGGTTGTGACCATTTGTCTTACTTACTCAGGATCTATCTTATCGGATGATAGCTGGACAAAGAAAAGCCCTGGGAGCCCACTCCACTAGCCAGGGGGTAAAATCAATATCTGGGAGCCTAAAGATTCCGTTATGTACATTATAAATGCAAAATACGGGTGCAATGCGATTGAGTGTGCAGTATGTCAGATGAAAAGTCATATGAGAATGCATTAGATGTAAATTTAAAGTTAAGTAATTTAAAGGTTAAAGAAAAGGAGAGTTAAGCAAAAGTGTTTAGAACTGTGGCAGTGTGTGGGGAAATATGGTGATCTAAGTAATGGTGGAAATTTGTTAAGTGTTAAATTTATCTTCAAATATGACTGGCAGTGCACTCATAATTAGTGTGCCCATAATTATCTTTCTATTGTACCATCTTCTATTGTACCACCTTCTTCTCCTTCTCCTTCTTATCCTTCTCCTTCTTCTCCTTTTTCTTCTTCCCTGTACATCAGTGTAAGCATGAAGTTCACAGAGCCATAATATGTAAAAGTGTATGCTTGAAACCAGGGGTGTCACAACTTTTTTGGGGGGCAAAAATGTATTTCTCCCCTTGGTGGCCCCATCTCACCTTTGTGTACCCCCCTCTTTGTGTGTTATAGGAATGAATGTGTCACTGCACGCTATGCCTATGCATCTCCATATTCATCATCTTCCCCTCTCTATTCATCACCCTCTTCCCTCCATCATCTCCTTATTCTCATTATCACCTCCCCCTCCAGTGGCAAACATAGGTTTTTGAAAAGGGGGTTTCCAATGCATGTAATACATGTGCAGTGGCAAACGCAGGATTTTGTAAAGGGGGTTTCCAATGCATGTAATACATGTGAGGTATATTATCATAGCTGCAAACATGTTGGAGCCCGAAAATGCGGCAAATAAGCTCTGTGGTGTCCTGCCCAAGCTCTTCTCCTGACACACCCACACTGTCATACTGCACGAGGCAAAAATGTCCCCTCATGTCTCCCCCCCTCTGGGCTTGGTGCCGACCCCTCATATTTTGGGGGGCGAGATGTCCCCTCACCCCTCCCTCTGTTTTAACGCCTATGCTTGCAACAAAGCACTGATAGGCTTTGCTACATGAAATTAATTAGTAAATTCAGGGGAGTTTAGGTTTAATGAGATTCAGTAAAGTATTTACGATCTCTTTCAGTTATTCTCTTGTGTTTTATTGTTTTATTTTAGCAGGAAACCAGTAAATATATAAATCTAGCATAGTGTGACAAGCAGATGAAGTGGGCAGTTATCTTTTGTCTGAGCTAGTATAGAAGTGTTTAGGCAAAATAACATATTTTTTTCTTTTCCTTGCAGCTTCTACTTGCTAGACCAGAACTAAGAGAATACCCACAAAGGTTAATGGTATACTCTTCTCAGTTTTAGGACTTACATTAAGGGTATAACAAAATTAGACACTGGAGTTTAAAGTAAAGGGGAACTAAAAAAAAGTATAGTTAAGAGCCCATTCTTTAAGGTATTGAACAATGGACAAACAGGGGGAAGGAAGTTAAGATCAGCATAGTAGTTAAAAGGACTAAAGCTGGATGATTATTGATCCCAGCAGGGGGTGGCCCAATAATTTCCCTGCAACTTTCTAGTCGCCTAAATCCCATACATACCCAGTCCAAATGTTATCCTTTCCCCCTGACCAGGAGTATTGTAGAAAAATAAATTGTAGATTTTAGGTGGAGCCAGGGCAGAGCCACACTGTATGAAACACGGCTTCAGCTGATCCCTGTCTCTACTACTCTCTGCACTAGGCTGCAAGTCTATCCAGATTTACCAACTAATCTACACTTCTTTTTTCTATTCTCCCTGTTTCTTGCTTCTCCTCTTTATCTCACTATACATCTTGTCGCAGCTATATAGACTTACAGAGCATAACTACATACCACAGTAATTTTATAGGACCAAGATGTTGACCTTTTTCCTACTGTTTAAGTTGTTTGGTAATCTTTATGAGGTACAAGTCACTTTGTTAACAGGCTAGGGCAAGATTTGGTATTCCATACACATTGTGTAATTGCCTACACCTATAATTTAGGAAAGTTCATTCCCCTAGACAGACAAAATTTCCTACTGTATTAGTCCTGAAAGACACAAAGAGGTACAGGAAATTTGTAAGAAATGTTTATTTTAATCTGGAAGGATGCAGGTATACATGACTGTGAAATCAGGTATTCATGACGACAATTGACAGCAGACAGCTTACATTGAAAGGTATTAGGAAAGATCCGATGTATCAGCTATAATGAAGGACAATACCTGTAAAGAAATAAGACCTGGAGGTTGGGTAGCATTATTTACCTCTATGACATACTACACACACACTCATACATCTATATGTTATACAGTTGTTGCAGGCGATGTAAACCTGTGCCAGACACAAACAAACACATATAACACAATTATACTTGCGTGCGCACCTATACATATATACAACATAAACACAAATAAAAAATATATTTTTATAGCTGCTAAGGTTAATATTATTTAATATTATCTATATCCTATTATCCCATATTTTCATTTTGGTGTACAAAAGGACATTCCTTCCCTATAGGAAAATCTTCTTTGAAAGTCTATGGGATGAGGACAGGCTCCATAAAGATAGGCCGGATAGATTGGTGGCTTAGAAAGCAAATTTTCTGAGCTTTTTAGAGACAGTGCATTGATTGGGGTGTTAAAAACTATGCACTGATTATTCTACGCATATAATCTATACTGACCAAACATCCCTCCTACAGAGAAGCTTTCCCACGTAATGAGGATTGATTGAATATGATAAAAATGTTCTGCTATCTAAAAATATGGTTTCCTGAGTATACACAAATTGATCGGGTCTCCATGTCTTATTATGGGCACTGATCTTGAACCAATGAACAGTAATATCAGAAGTAAGAGTTAACTGTGTTTGAAGGATGTTTGGTAATGTGATATAGCGGTGCCATATTTAGGCCACCTCCATGACTTGTTACGTCTTAAATATTTAGTTCTAGGGGAGAACAGTGCCATCTAGTGACCTGCCCCAAGATAATCTAGAGCAGGCCTGGCCAACCTGCGGCTCTCCAGGTGTTGTGAAACTACGAGTCCCAGCATGCTTTGGCTGCATAGGCATAGCTGATATCTGACAAAGCATACTGGGACTCATAGCTTCACAACACCTGGAGAGCCACAGGTTGGCCAGGCCTGATCTAGACTGTGGGCATTCAACTGATAAGCCCAGAACTAGTTGTCAACAGATTGAACCTGGAGTAGAAAGATTTAATACATATGTTTTTGGGTGCTCAGGCTGATAGGTGGAAAAAGTGTATCCAATGTTAATGGCTAACCACCATGTCACAGTGGGTGGCTAAAAGAGACACATGGGTATAGTCCGCCCATTGCTAGAAGGTCTACAAAGCAGGGGAAACAAAGCAAAAGTACCTATAATAATATCTAAATATTATTTTTGACAATTTTTGGACTTCACTTAAACTACTTTAACTGAAGGGTCCTGAATTTTTCTTACTTACAGACTCTGGTAAAATTTTATAGATGATGTTGTATAACTGTAGGTTGAAACATTTAGATATATGGATGAGGAGCCACCAGTGTCCAGGAAGAGTGATGTAACAAGTGATGTAACAGTAAATAGAACTTAAACTGCCTGACAGCTGTAAAAGATATTATGTAACCATAGTTATCTAGTCAGGTGTCAAATGGTGTCAAATTCAAGTCACCAAAAACATTGAGGTTCACAAAAAAGGGTTAAATTGCCACCAGATGGATGAAATCCTGCAGTGTAAACTGGAGTTTGGTGAAACTCAGGGCCTGATCCAGAGCTACGCTGTGCCGCTGTTAGTAAGTACGGCAAGCGTAGTGCACTACCTTAGACACTCCCCCTGTCCCGGCGTAATTACACTCTGTTACGCCGGCTAAAGGCTACCCTAACTTCAGCCGACGTAACCGAGTCTAGTTACGCCGGAACAAGAGCGTAATTGTAGAAACCCAGCCCCTCGGACCTAATTAACCTGCCTCCTACCTTCCATAACTGCATCATAGTTATAGTGCTCCCCGCCCCTTCCTCCGTAACTATGATGCAGTTACAGAAGCAAGATCCACAAGGTAAGATTCCCCCTTACGCTTAGAAATATCTGCCGGGCGCATGCGCAGATCGGCTTAACAGCCGATCTTACACTAACACCCTGCGTAATAACAATCCAGAGCGTAGTTCTGGATCAGGCCCTCATAGTGTATTCTCTCCAGTGGTATGGGAAATTTAGTAGGATGGGGTCCATTGGTCAAATGTTGTAACATGATTACCAAGGTTATAAGAATGGGTACAAGAATGGTTAACAGCTACAGGTATGCTTATAACTGGTGTTCTAATATTAATTGAGATTGAATACAAATGTGTACCTGCTGTGTATAAGTGTAGGAAACAACCAACCAGAGCCAAGAAGGATGACATTAGGATACACATCTGCAATCTCTGAGATGTTGACATATGATCCCATAATTGAATATATTGTTATATAATTATGATTATATCTAAGAGGGTGGACTGTGGAAATTGGTGCAGACAATGGAATCATATGCTTAATAACAGACATACACACACACACACACACACACACACACACACACAATATCTAACTCACAGCAATATCCAGAAAGATAACCTGTCTAAGGGTCAATTTCAAAGACATTTTAAGATCTCTTCACATGGGAAGCAACAATGACTCACATTTAAAATATAAAGATCCACTCATCTGGATCATATATGGAGCATATATATTTTTAAGACCTGATACATCTAGAGAGATCCTAACAGGACATCGTGATGGAGGGTCTATTGCACTGGTTTTAATTACCTACATGTCTTTAACTTTATTTATTCTCTCCCTGTTAATAATGATGTGGCTTTGATTGTAAACAAAATGACATACTATATACAAACAGTTTTTTTTTAAATAAAAAGGGGAAAACACAGAAAGACATACGCAAAGACTTTCACTGCCTGGGATTAGCAGACAATTTATATGGATCACTTCTTTAGTTAAAACATCCCATGAAGTGGACAATATCTGTGTCTGAGGCTACACATTTAAAGCCAAAAAAGTCCCCATTCCAGCATCTCTTACCTTTAAGAAAAGTGACAGATCTGCTCTGGGCAAACTCTTCATAAGAGCTCTGACTTTTACGATCCCCCCAATATCTTGATGCCATTTACAACAAGTAACCCATAGGCCGTACTCCATGACTATATTCAAGCCAAGGCAATAAAACAAAACAAAACAGGTAAAATAAAAGTCACTTTATATTCTGATATAAGTTTATAGACAAGATATTGACTTATATACTAACACTCTGCAATACAGGGCTGTTGTATGCAAAGCACTTTTATATGATGCATATTCTCTTCTGTCTCAGTCACAGAGCTCTGTCTCTCCTTTATGAGGCTAGTTGACTTGCCTGTGGTTTCCTTTGTAAGTTCCACTTCTTCAGGCTAGCCTACCCTTCCTCCACCTAAGCTTACATGCCCTCCCCATCCACATCATTGTGTCTCCTGTTTATTTGCCCTCTCTCACTTAGCATGTTAGCTCTTATGAGCAGGGTCCTCCTTCCTCCTATCATCATCCCTCTACCCTGTCATCATCTCTTCCAACTTTTTCTCTCTACTGTCTATCTCTCTCCTTATTCATCTGCTCCTACACACATATCCAGCATCTTTAATTTCCATATATGTTGTTCTGCTATTTTTGTACTGTATTTTATTTTTGAATTGTACCTTTATTGTATTCCTTATTCTATGAGTTTATACCTTGTATTAATTATGGTATTGTATATGTAACTACTGGCTTTCCTATTGCCTCTGTACGGTGCTGCAGATACCGTGTAGCGCCTTATAAATAAAAGATAATAATAATAATAAGTCTTCATGCCAAGTTATAGGGTTGGTCATGTCTAGATAACTAGTACCTGTGTGGTATTTTGAAACTTTCTCACTTGGATATCCATGTTTATAACATTGGGGTAGATCCAGAACTACGTTTGCAATACGTTTCCTCGCGTAGCGTATTTACGCGTGCGTACCTTCTATACACTCACCTTGTCACACCCCTTGAATGTATGTATTTTGACCAAGATACGCTTTCCAAACCCTACCTTAACTTTTGGCAACGTAACCAATGTGATCCGCTCACGTACGAATGGGCAACACGTATTTACGCAGCTAACCACGCCCATACTGTACACTTTAAATACAAATACCCGCCTACATAGCGTATTTCAGACATATTTTGGACTCACGTAAAATTGGCACGCCCACACGTAAGTATCTACGTGACACATACGTGAATGGTCCATACATTCACATTTACGCTACGTTACGGAGCGTATTTTCTGTGATACGCACGCGCAGTACTTACAAAAACGCGATTTTATGTCTCCGCCACGCGTTGTTCTGGATCTGGCCCATTAGTTTTACACTTCTTGGAAGAGGGAGATATAAAATTCAAAATTACTCAGAGTTAATAAAGATTTTTCATTTTTGCCAATGATATGGTGTTGAATTTATCATTGTCAAATTTATTGATGCCACTGTAGCAATCAGAACTAGTTCTCATTACTCGTACATACATTAATAAGTTATCTCCAGTACATTAATCATGAACCTTATACATAAAAGGGTTTTTTTGTATTTTTTTTTTAGTCCAGCCTTAAGCCTTTATTTCTTTAGTCTGTACTGTTGTAAAAGGTTTGACTCCTTTCTAAGCATCTGCAGGAAACATTGGACCTGATTCAGAGATTGAAAATAAGAACTTAAAGTTACACCTGGGCTAAACCATGTTGATTTCAGGGTAGTCAAATTTCATTTGTTGCAACAGTATTATAGTTAAAAGGTGATGTTTCCCAGCTCAAGTCTAATTAGCAGTTTAAAAGTGAAGCTGATCAGGTATCTGTGTGCAATAAGTAAAAGCAAAGCATTCTCCCTGCATGCATAGAATAAAATTAACTTGACTCCCCCTGAAATCAACATGGTATTGCCTAGGTGTAACTTTAAGTTCTTATTTTTAGCCTCTGAATCATGCCCATTCTGTCTTCCTACTTATCACTTACACAAAATGTCAATCCCCGGCAGGATTTGAGAATATGTTCCATGAAGCTACTGTGTGGTTTGGGTAAGAGGATGCGACCCAGTCTTTGCTATACTAAATATGTCATCTGATCTGTAAGGAAAATACAGTTTATCAAATTAAGAAAAAAACGTGTGTATCACTTTAAAGCGCTAATATAACACTTGCTGCAGTCGTCCAACCTTTCGGGGGGTGCCTCCCTCCCCAAAATATAGAAGTGAAAACAAGATTTAATAAAGGTGAATAAAAGCGCTAGTGATTGTGCCAAATAGCAATAATAACAATGGGGCAGATCCTGAACTACGCATTTCCGCGAATTTACGTGTGGCGGACACGTAAATTCTCAGATTTGTACGCACTGCGCATGCGCACCGCAGAAAATACGCACATTTACGTAGCGTATTTTCAAACGTATGGAGAATTCACGTATTGCTAACGTAAATACTTACGTGTGGGCGTGCCAAATTTACGTTAGTCACCAATACGTGCGTTTTACGTGAAGTAGGCGGGGGGGTGGTATTTAAAGTGTACAGTATGGGCGTGCTAAGCTGCGTACGTTCGCGTAGTCTGTACGCCCGTTAGCGGACGTATTCTGTTACGTTAGGAAAAGTTAAGGTAGGGTTTGGGTCGCGTAATTTGAGAAAATACGTCCGTGCAAGGGGTGTGCCGTGGGGAGTGTATTGACCTTACGTGTACGAAAATACGCACCGCTAAAATACGTACGCACACACGTAGTTCAGGATCTACCCCAATGTCCTTACAATAAAGGAACCATAAAAAGATGGTATATAAATAGGATAAAACTGTGCAATTGTGTCAGTGAGTGTGCGATTGAAACAATAAATAAAGGATATATATCCTACAGTCCCTAATGTTCAAATGAACCTAAGATACCAGATCTAAAAGATAGCTTTTGTAAACAATGTGTCAATTGATAATAATTAACTTGTAACAATAATGTCCACAAATTAAATAATAATGTCCATAAAATTGTCCATAAAAATCAATCAAAGTCCATAGAATAGTGGCATATAGGGTATAGGTCATAAATTCAGAGCAGCAGCAAAATGGAAATGTATCTCCAGTACGATCCAATCATGAAAAGTAAATAGGAAGAGATAAAATTAGAAGTGACAATAAACACACTAATAAACATCCATTGCACATAAAACTGAATTTTACTAACTCATATTAAAAGCATATGAAAAAGACATGAACAAATAACCCAGCTAAAAAATATAAATGAAGGAAACAAAAAACAAAAAAAATGAATGAACCAATATATAGCACTGAAAACCCCCAACAAATAAGAATCTTGTTGATAGGAATATAGTCTATAATGTTATGTGAGACCATAGATGAAGGTAAGCATCATATAGGGGCCGGTAGGCTCTCTTACACAAAAAGTAGCAAACCCATAGTTACACAAAAAGGGCCTGATCCAGCGCTACGAAAATTCGCACGACGGGCGAATGCGAACGTACGCTCGTCGTATCAACCTACACGCCCCTAGCACTCCCATAGTAAAGTCCCTGCTTACGGCGGCTATACCCTACACTGGGTACGACCGTCGGCCGTACAAAAATTCGCAGAAAATACGCTGAGAAAATACGCTTAGCATGCCCATACTGTACAATTTAAATGGCTATCCCCGCCTCCCTGTAGTAAAACGGGCGCCCAGCCGACCATCGTAAAAAAAATACGCCCGGCGAGCGAAAAATACGCTAACGATACGCCCACTATTCGCTCATGACGCGCGGGCGACCGGAACCTGTCATACTGGGCATGCGCATTGCGAATTTTTTGACGAAAATTCGCATACGCTCGTCGTACGCTCGCTTGCGAGCGTTGCTCTGGATCAGGCCCAAAGTAGCTAACCCACAGAATGACAATGCATCTTATAGAACAATTGAGGGAATAATAAAAAACAGTGTTGTTTCTAATAAAAATGAACATTGTGTAACACAACTATAATCCACATGCAAATAAGAAAACATATTAATATAAGAATGATCCATATAATATATGTATCAGTCATATGAGACAAAAAGGTCATACACATAGCCAAAATATTATAGGGGCCGGTAGGCTCCCTTATATATAAATTAGCTAACTTATACATAAATTTACAAAACCTATACCTCAATAGGAAAAAATAGGGGACAATGCCGTATTCAATACAGGTGAGTGTTATGTATCCTGCATGATTAATTAGAAAACATAAGGACGTCTACAATTTGGGAGTGGGTGAGAATAGATAGACTCCAGAATGTATAAATAGAACAACCCCATTCATTAAGCTAAAATTATTTAGTGCAGATAGTCCTTAAAATAATTTCATACTTCAAGTCACATTTGAGTTTTTTTGGTTTTATGATTAGTTTCTGACCAATATACTAGATGAATGTCACGCATCCCCTTCATATCAATTACTTTGTTAAGACAAGTATTTCCTAAACTAATTTAGCTGCCAGTCACCTAAATTTCAAGGTTATGATCAACTCTAAGAAAAATCTATTTAAACTGAAACATGTTTTGATTACATGGTCCAGTTAAAGGCATAGTGTTGGATGTGCTGCTTTCATTTTGTTTTCACAATGAGAGCAAGAAAGGTCATAAATCAGTCACCAGCAACAGTTAAAATGATAACTCAGTAACTGAAGTTATCCTTTATAAAGCTGTCTAGAAAGACATTTTTCTTAATATTGACTTTTTTTCATTACCATTCTCAAAACCAACCAAATGAGGTAGTCTTGACATTGCATTTTAGCCAACTCTGCAAATAGTTTTTTTTTCATAGATGCCTCTTGTCATCATTGACCCTTAGCAGTAAATTCTAAAAACATGACTTCCTTAAATAGTTACCTTCACTTTTGTCCTTTAGTTTTAGAAATTTTCAAAAATAAAATCTGAAAAAAGTCCCTCATTAACATGTGTCTCATACATTCCAGATATAATGGATACCCTCTCTATGCCCATCATGTAGCTCATAAAAGAGTACAGGGAGATGTCTATTTACAGTCTTAAGGATGTTGCCTCAGTCTTTAAGGAAGGAAAGAAACACAGACTCTAAACATTGCCAGGGCGCTTGCATATTTTTTTGTAGTTTCCTCCTAAAGTCATATCAAAACCAAACCGCTGCCAATTTCCAGCCCTGGCAAATTCATGATGTCTGGAGAAGGTTAAACCTAACTTGGGAATGAAGACAGAGCCATATCCTTATAGCTATTTAGGTAATATTCTGTAAATCATCGGCCAACAAGAGGGAACATTAGTTCCTACGAACAGAACAAACAAGGGAGTCTGGAATACATTAAAATCCTATTACAGGCATTGCTTTCTTCCCAAAATTTAAATAATGACTAAGCCATTTATCAGCTTTTGAGCATGAAAGTTCTGTGTATTGTAAACCCCAGAGTACATGCTCCTGCCAGTCTGGAAAGCTTGTCAGGTCTATTTTGCCGTGGATGATGCCATAGTGTATTTTAAACATTAGAAGGTTAAAAGGTGCCTCTAATAAAGGCAAACCCTTCCACAGAATCCTATAGAAGGGACCTCTGTTGTTATGAGTCAATAAACACAATACATACTGGGCTCTATTTATAGAGAAAATAGAAATATAAAAATAGGTGAACGATAGTGCTCCAGACTCGATTATCATCGCAGCGAGCCTGGACACTTTGTTTACCTAATTTATAGAGATGCCCCTTCATTATGCAGGACCGCGATGTCCTGCGATAGAAGGGGCATCTTCGCCTGAGCTTCATTCGTTAATGAAGCTCCGACGATACTGGTAAAATGCTGCACATGCGCCGTACGCTCTTGGTTAATGCGCAGGAAGCCGATTCCTTCATGCTTTTTTTTAAATTCTTTGTGAACTCCCTGAACCACCAATGTTTCACCCCCTTTGATCCACTGAAATACCAATGAAAAGAGAAGATTTAGACATATATAAAATTAATAAATATATATATATATGGTAAGGCAAAGGGGGCGCTTCATAGTGTAGCAAGTTTAATTGTTAAAATAGCGTTTCAACAGCACACAAGCCTACCAGAGAGATTCTTTCAAAATAGCATGTAAATAAGGTAGACCGATGGTACCCTCCACGCGTGGCTCTAGCGTCCCAAAAAACAGCAGAGAGGGCTCGTCCCAAACAGGTCACAGACAGCGCAATACACAAGGTCTACGTGTAACAGCTAAACAGATTAGTGGCTCCACCCCGTCATGTTTCGTCACAAAAAGACTTCCTCGGGGGGCGTGGTAGAGGCACGTAACATTGGGAATAAGAAGACCTACGCGGCCTCCAATTGGCAGACATAAAAAGGGTCGGGGCAAAGTTAAAAAACTTATATCTTAAAACTTAAAATATATAAATAATACTCCCTCTGAGCCACTAACGGTAGATAAGTTTGGTTCATAGTGGGTAAAGATACTTAATTCTATAAGGTTAAAAAACCCGGGTTTCAGAAGTGAAAAAAAAACAAATATAAAACCTTTAACCCCTTTAAACTTTGTATAGATAAGGAGGACGGAAGTGCAACATTCCCAATGTGTGCAAGTTCATAACAGATAAATTGCAGCATGATTAAATACATACTTATAAACATAAAACAATAAAACAATAATAATCATCATAATAATCATCAAATAGCATGTCTGAATAGGCAAATAGTAGTTACAGAAATAGTATTATAAGGGTCATCAAATCCTCACAATCAGTGTTAGGCTAAATTTAGAGTCAGCACCTAACAAATACATGGCAGCAAAAACAAATAACCAAAGATCATAAATAAATAATCAAATAGTCAAATGATTGAGAGTCTATACTGGTAGGTACCAGACAGAATAAAAAACAAAACAAAATAACTAAATAAAAAACAGAGTAAAGAACAAAAGCAGGCATAGTAGGATCAATCTCAATGGATTAGAGGTATGGTGCCCTGATTTTAAGGGGCCTTTTTGTCATCCCTACATATTTGTACCCACAACTACATTCCACATGGAATGTGGGTACAAATACGTAGGGATGACCAGGGGCGGATTGGGAAATTAAAGTGGCCCTGGAAAAAAAAACCTTAAAGTGGCCTCAGGGGCGGGACCAAATCAACTGTAGGCGGGGCCAACACAAAGTGGGCGGGATTACCAATTATTGATACCCATATTGGTGGTAATCCCTACATTACCCACAACTACATTCCACATGGAATGTGGGTACAAATACGTAGGGATGACCAGGGGCGGATTGGGAAATTAAAGTGGCCCTGGAAAAAAAAACCTTAAAGTGGCCTCACCTCAGGGACCAAATCAACTGTAGGCGGGGCCAACACAAAGTGGGCGGGATTACCAATTATTGATACCCATATTGGTGGTAGGCAAGGCTAATCCAACATGTAATTATAGACAAAGTCATATTAACGCAAGCCATAACTTATGCACAAATAAAAGGCTATTAAGAATTTTGCTGCACCCTAAATATTTAGGGCTGGAGTCACAACCCCGGATGTATTGCACATGTGTCCGGGATATAACGATCATAGCTACTATGCATGCGTGCTCACTAAACTAATTCACCTACATATCGTTTAGTTACGTAGATTGCATATATGCTGTTTTAAAGACCACATATACGCAATCTAGGTAACAAAATGATATGTAAAATAGTTACCACGCATGCATAGTAGAGTAGCTAGTTATATCCCAGACGCATGTTCAATACAGATATTCCATCCTTTGCACTCACTGAATGAATACATTATTATAATGCTATTCTATATACTTAAAGCTATACCAGAAATGTAAATTCCACATACTGCAATACATGTTAAGCTGACGCAAAAGTATTCCCCTTCTGGAAAGCCCTATACTAAATATGAACGTGTGCCCACCAATCATTATGACTCCGTTTATAGTGCAGCACTATAAAAAACATGGACACTATAAACAGAGTCATAATGATT
>WWET01004116.1:40831-53581 GCA_011038615.1 Limnodynastes dumerilii
GATATATAGATAGATAGACAGACAGACAGGCAGGCAGGCAGGCAGGCAGGCAGGCAGGCAGGCAGGCAGACAGACAGACAGACAGACAGACAGACAGACAGACAGACATACATACATACATACAATAAAGCTTACCTTCACCAGAAGAAGCTGATCAGGCCTCCATTGAGAAGCAGGGAGCCCTCGGCAGTAAGAAAATGAAAGTGATTGGCTCCCTGCTCTCTCTCTCTTTCTTCCGATTGGCTGCCTTGCTGTGCTCTGATTGGCTGTCTGTATGTAAGACAGCCTGTCAGGAAACCAGTGAAAGAGGATGGATCAGTGAGTGACATCCTCCTCTTAAGCAGACTATCGCAGCTGCCGGCATTAGACAGCGGCTGTGATATTCTGTGCTTAAGAGGAGGATGTCAATCACTGACATCCATCCTCTTTCACAGCAGTTTGTGGGGGCCCTTTGTGTGTGGGGGCCCTGGGACGACCGCCCCGATCGCCCCATGGTTAATCCGGCCCTGCCTACACTAGCTCAGGAGAGGTGCTGGTTAAAGGCATTGCTGGTGAACACATGAGTTCAATAGCACATGGAATCCACCTCCCGACGCACATTTCGTATCCTTTGTCACAGGGTAATCATCTGCAGGTGTAGTATCACAGCGGCGTAGAAAAGGACCACCAGTCCAATCAAGTGCTTGATCTGTCCGAAATCCACACCTGCAGCAATAAAAAGCATAAATGAGTACTGCAGAATTTTTTAACATTACACTAATTTAAATTGCTATCAAAAGTTACCATCCATTAATAAATATAATAAATTAGCGAATGTATCCCAGTCCTAACACACTATGCTGACATGTATAATACTAGCAACATTGTATATTTCAATGACCTCATTTATACTACCAAAAAAAGTGAAATAGAGATATATAACCACACATAAAATAACACATTCCTATACCTTAAAGAAGGGGAAATTATTAACTCCTACCCCTTAATATATTCATGATTTATGTTAGTGATATTGAAAAATAGATTATATTAACTTAATTGCCTTAGACAGGTGTAAATATTTTGACTTAAACAATTCTTTTTTTTAGTCTGCATTCGGCTCTGGTTTGGGTGAACTTGCTTGAGCATGCCCTTACTGTACATTGACTAAGTCCCACCTCTCCCTCCAATGACACAGCATTCAGAACGCAAGCTGCTGCAGCTAGAGTTGCTCTCTGATAGAATTAGACAGGAATGCAAGCTCTTTAGTTATGACCATGTGCAATACAAAACCTCACAGAGAAACAGCAGTGGCGCACCCAGGGGGGGGGGTTTCTGGTTGCCCAGAAACCCCCCAGATTGCAAAATGAAATTTTTGAAAAAAAAAATTAGCAAAAAAAATGGCAAAACATCAAAAGGGGCATGGCTTAGTGGGTGCCGCGAAAGGGGCGTGTCTTAGCGGCCATGTGATTTGGACTGACATGGAGGAAGATGGTCCGGGACTGTGCTGCATTAGGAAAGCAGGTGGGAATGGTAAATGGGTCACTACAAGTACAACAGTGCTTATGCACTGCACAGACTCATTGACAAGAGGTGATGTTTCCTATCCCAAGTCTAAATAACAGTGTAATAGTAAAGCTGGTCAGTATCTGTGTGCAGTAAACAATTCAAAGATATATCCCTGCATGCAAAGTATACAATTAACTTGACTCCCCCTGAAATCAACATGGTAAATTCTCTCTCTTAATTTCAAGCTCCTTCTTAAGTCTGAATCAGGTCCTATATCACCAGCACATGACCACACAGAGTTTTGTCATTATATCACCTGCCTGAACAATGTGGCGGGAAATGAAGAAGGAAGCTGACACAGATGTTTACAGGTGATATTATTACCACAATGACCATTTCTCCCAAATGTACCTCATTCTCAGGATTTCTGTCTCATAGTTGGCTTCATCCCTTTGTGGTGTAATTATCACAGTCTAGCTAATGGTTAAAGAGGTGGTGAAAATGTGACAAACCACACTGTGGGTATGTTGAATGTTGATAGGGAATTTTAAAGCACTCACCTTGTCTGATTGTAATGGTTATTATTTTAATACTAATTATTTCTGCAGTTATCCAGATTGATGTATATGTATTATGAGGAGTATGGTTCCATTTTTGCATCAACTTTGACATCTGCAAGCTTTCCATGTTTGGTTATATACACATTAGAAATTAGCACCCATAGATATTGTTTCTTCTTTTTGCTACTTTGAATTGTAAAGGGTTAGCAAACCTTTTATGATATAGGACAACTCAGTAAGATCTATTGTAATTAACCCATTCGCTAATTGTGCCAGTGGTTATTAATTTTTTTAAATAAGAACATACCTTTTCTCCAGTAATATTATAAGGAAATGGGACCAGATACAGACATTTGAGCGTATCCCTCTTTTAGCCATCCATCAATGGAAGTAGACTTCATTTACTCGCATGGTGGTATATTTACTAAGGTCGTATTTGGCCTGTGATTATTAATCGCCAGACATCGCGGCGATTTTGCCACGATTTTTAAAAAAAATTGCAGCATTTACTATATTTACCATTTTAAAATCGCCATGCCAACATTATATCCCTTATCATGCAGATGCATATAGTACTATAAGGCACAGCATGGCCATGTGTTTGTGGCCATGCTCAGCCTTACAGTACTATAAGTGACAGCCTTACAAGGGATAATATGATGCATACCTATGTGTAATGTGTACCTAAAAAATAAAAAATTTCCACCAATAAACAGATAATAACTACATGAATAAACAATACATTTATAAACATTTATATAGTATGTTCCACGTAGTACTAAATAGATAAATCAATAATATATATACACAAAAAACACAACATGGCCTGGCACTCTAGCCATTTAGTAAATATATAAATTAACAATGGTGTGGACATATAGTCCTCTTACAGTTTTGTGAGCAGTCCAAAAGATTGTGTCCGTACACAACCTGTGAAATGAGAAAGGTGCTACTTAAGACCCTGAAGCTGTGACTCCGGTAACATGTTCTGCTTTCCCCGGATCAAAGGTAAACAAAGTAAGTATTGCTGGTAATACTGTTCTTTTCACAGAAGTAAAGTTTTTTAAACAGATTAGACACATAGAGCTTGGATATATCTAGGTTTCTCTTTCTTTAAAGTGAATTTCTGCGATGTAATCACAATCACGTTAGAACAATGGACGGATATGTAAGAGAAAAATCTTCCAATGTGTAAGATTGTAACAAACAATATTTATTCAAAACCAGTAATTTAAAACAAATAAACAAGACAGATAAACGCAATAACAAAATAAAAGAATAAATTAATCCCCCAATGGGGGAGCCCTATACTGGAGTGCTGGAGATGAATATATTGATCGAAAGACCCAGGGTTTAGACACCTCTACAACAGTCTGTCAGGAACTCAACCTCTCAAGAAACAACACTACCGACGCATTTCATCCTCAAGTCTTTATCAAGGCAGTGGGGATAACAGGTAAGTGTCCAGGTATATATAGGAGTCTTCCATTTTTAATTAGCATAAAAAATTCGTAAACAGTTCATCAGCTAAATAACTAAAATATGAGTTAACCTCACTTGTACAATATGTCATTACCTTCAAACAACAAATGAAAAGGAAAACATGTATAAAATAAAAAAATAATCTATATAAGAAAGCAGTCACGTGCTAAATTCTTTGCTTCATCAAATCATAACTGAGCAGCAGCTGATAATTCATATGATTCAATCATCGATATATCTAATGTTGAAATAAAAAAACAAAACTAACTGTTTGTGATATTATTAATAGACAAAATACTGTAGTGGGTCCACTAATAATGGAGGGGGCGGAACCCAAATACGGAGAATAACATGTGTATCAACACAGAGGAAATAGAACGTGAACTGGGAATATAGAACCAAGCAAACAAGAATAGATTACAAAAGTGGATAAAAAGCAATTATCTAAAATAATGCATTAAAATCATGGTATAAATACTGACTCAAGTAAAAAAAAAAAAGAGAACATATACACATAATAAATCACATGGGATTATAGTTACATTATTGAGTACCTGGTACCTGGCCTCATGGTGGAGATATATCGACGACGGACGTGCTCTTCGTCTGGAAAGGAGATGAAAATATTTAAACAGTTTTGTTCTTATTTGAATCAGAATGAGAAAAGTATTGTTTTAATCTTTAATAGTAGTCAAATTGAAGTTAACTTTCTGGACTTAACAATATACCCTAAAGATAATAGACTCCAAACATGCAGTTATTCCAAACCTACTGATATAAATGTGTACATTAGTATGGACAGTGGACACTATAGCCAATGGTTAAAAAACATTCCAGTCAGGCAATTTAAACACCTTTGCAAATACCTATATTCCTAAAGCTAAGGATCTTTATAAACAGTTTATAGATAAGGATTTTTAACAAGGAGAATATATCTAAAGTGGTGGAAGAAGTTGGCTCATTGGAAAGAGAAACAATTATCCCAAATAAAGATAGACCTAAAAAGGAAACAATAAAAAAAAAAAAAATTTGATATGGCGTTTATCACCCAGTACAATAGGGACTACAGAGGTTTTGAGAAGGTTTTTAAAAGACATTAGCCAATTTTATTACAGGATCCTTTTTTAAAAGATATTTTACCATTTTACCTACAAAACCACAATTAATCTATAAAAAAAACCCTAACTTACAAGATAAATTGGTTAAGAGTGCACTTCAAGAAAATAAGAAACCACATATAAAATCTATAGGTTTCCACAGATGCAGCCAATGTAAATTGTGTCGCACCTGTAAGGGCCCTAATAAAGTGAAGAAATTTAAAGTGATGGATCAAGAATATAAAATTCAACAATTCATTACTTGTAACACAAAAATTGTTGTGCATTTATTAAAATGCAGCTGTCAACGTATATACATTAGAAAAATTAGCAGGCCTTTAAAAGTCAGATTAAGTGAACATATCTATAATATAATCAAAGGTAAAGAGATACATCCTTTATCCCTTCATTTTAATGCCACCTATAAATGCTCCTTATCACATATTACTAGATTCATTGTCATCCAAAATATATTTCCAGATTGGAGGACCAATAATCTTGAGACACGTCTTGCTAAAGCAGAAATGCAGTGGATATACTCATTAGATTAATTGGTTTGGAGAGGGTTGAATACGGACTTTGAACTTAAATGGTTCTTAACATGAGGTATACATGATCATGACAGCGGGAGAGTGGACATAGATACGGTCATACCATCCTGGAAAGGCCCAAGCCCGTCCGATCTTGGAAGCGAAGCAGGTATGGCCCTGCCAAGCATGGGCGTCACTAACAAGACACATCTGGTGCTGAAATTTCCATACTCCCACTTCTAAATTTCCACTTTGAGCACTGCACTAGATAGAATGGGGTTTCCATCGAAAATAAAACTTGCACTAGATAGAATGGGGTTTCCATCAAAAATAAAATTTGCACTGTATAGAATAGGATTTCCATAGTAGGTACTCAAAAGATCGGTTGGCACAAGGAAAGGTGTCACTGAAACAGGCCAGACGGCAGATAGCGTGGGTGACGCGGCAAGTAAACAACGCACACATAGCCAATTTATAGCTTACACTAGGGATGGCACGTTGTTAGAGACATACAGATCGCGGCATATAATTTGAACAATGGCGCAGTGACAAATTTTCGGGTCTCAAGCGAATGCGGTATGAAAAAATTAAACGAATCAGTGATTTTTTTAAGCCTTTGGTGGCCGCTAAAAGGAAAACTGAAACTGGTAAGTGATTTCAATTAGGTACCTTAGTACCTACCTAGGTAGGTCGGTATTTTGTTTTATCAAAATCTACCTACCTACTTATGGTGGGATTTAAATTTATTTTTCATCCATAGGCACAGAAACAGCAAATAGGGCAAGTGCAGCAAATGCAGCAGCAGCGCCGTCCAGCACTTCGTCAAAGCCTTCCTCCTCCTCAGGTACAGGTATGTCCAGGGGTGTAGGAACTGGGGGGGCAGAGGGGGAAGTCGCCCCCCCATGATTTTTGTTGGGGGGGCAAAGACTGTGTTTTGCCCCTCCCATGAACTTCTGCACAAAGTTGAAAGAGGCTGAATAAAGCGAAAATGGGGATGATGCGAGAAAAGCATTATTTGAACTTCTCAACTGTCACTTCTGGTTACCAAAAATAAAGTTGTCTTGTCATGTTTGTTCTGTACATTTTCTTCTTGTAAATACTTTTTTCTTTCTTTCTTAGAAATCCCACTCATTTCTCTATCACAATTTGCAGTAAGAGTAAGCATACACTGGAGGCCGTGAAGCGGTACTTCCCATTGACTGTTTTTATAAGTTGAATGACAATGCAACAGAGAGAGCAAATAACTGTGGCCTGTGGACAGTTTAAAATGTTAGCAGCAGTCTCATAGTTGCCAGATGGTAGGGTAGACAATGAGTGCCTAAAGTGTCCTAGAGAGTCATGGTTCCCAGAGCAGGTTCATTTAACGCCCTCCGCCCCCAAACACCCCATACAGGTACACACACTGACACATCACAGATCAATTAATGCCTTATGAAATCATTCCCTCAAAAACCCAATAATCCCATACCCTCCAACATGACCCATTCCATTAGGTACAAAATACTCTGCTCCTTAGTTTCTATCTCTCAGTTACTATGGTAACCTCCTTTGTTGGAGAGACAAATCGTTTTTTAAATATCAGTTCACCAGGTGAGTGACAGTTGATGAGTGTGACAGTTGGAAGCTCAGGTGCAGAGTATATTGTACCTAATGGAATGGGTCATGTTGGATGTCATCTCCATTCTATCATTTCACCCTACCAGTACCAAATAACATTCATACACTCAATCAACTCAATTACAGCACCCATCATCCTATCCACCCAGTAACACCCCCACTGAGAATCTTGCACTAATTAACCCTTTCATTACATCTTCCCAGCACCCACATTACCACATTAACTCCCTTTGTCAGCACTTTCCCCCCCCCCCCCATCCCCCACAGACATATATACACACACACACATACAGACAGACACTGTGTTTTATGTATATATGTATTATGTCTGTATGTGTGTTATGTGAGTAGCACCCACACACAGAAACACACATACAGACATATAATAATACATATACATAGTCACATTGGATTGTTTAGTGTGGAGGGGTGGAACTTCTTGTGTAATTGACAGGCTGAGACACTGAGGAGAGGACCTGAGATTAAGCAAGGGTAGTCATTACACTGCCTGCATGTTCCATGCCAGTTACTGAACACAGTCATGCAGATAACTGACAACCAGGAAATTTCTTCTTCTAAACCTCCCCTCTCCCCCAACACTGCACTGCACTGCAATCTCTGCACTGCAGTTAGTGACATGGAACATACATGCAGGCAGTATAGTGGCCACCCCTTCCCTCTCTGTTCCTCTCCTGGCTCCTACACTGCTCCTTGGAGTCCTAGCCTGTTATAGAGAGGCCATTCATGAGCCATGGCACAGAAAAGCATAACATATTTTTTCAGTGGTCAAAGTACTGAATCATCATCAAAACGACCACAGGTCATCATTAATGCAGTACATGAAAGCTCAGAGTCAGACCCTCACCCTGACCATCTCCATGTAGTGGAAACACCAGATGAAGGTGAGTTTTCTGTAAAATTAGGCCTGTTCACTGTGAAAAGTTATGCGTACTGAGTAGCCAAGAATCAATTTCAACCATCCAATTTAAAATGATTGAAGTAAATTGATTGCCATTTTAAGATTATAATACTACTGTGCTTTATCTAAACCTAACAATGTTACTTGAATCTATGGATCCTGACTTCTTATGCAGTGGATGCGCACATCCACTGCGCGCATTGTGTGCATTATTTCCAGAACTGTGACATTTGTAACTCTGAATTTTATTGTAATTTTTTTTGTTTTGTTATAAATGTTGTTCAGATTAATGATTCTAATTTAACTATACTTATTATATACCTTCCGGTATTACTATACGTATTTTCGGCAAAGTGTAGCAGTAGATAATTCATACTGCTTTCTGATTTTTTTTTAGATTGTTATAACTACCAGATGTTCTTTAATATAGCCTTAGCATACAGATTGATTAATTGGTTTATTAAACAAAGGCTAAGTGTTACGTTCATAAACATTTAATAAACAACTTATATTGAGTAAAACTATTCACTTTACTTTTACCCTGAATTTCATGCAGTGCGTCCAGTAACAAACATGAGATATAGCTATTTAAATTTATATCATATACCATAACGTATAAATACATTTTTATAGTAAAATAAACAATTAAGCTGGCGTTGACAAACCCCAGAAACACTGATGAAAATTAACATATTTTATCAGTTAATTTCATATATTGTAGATTTGCTATTAGCATATCTAAAGTCACTGTCACAACTGTCAAAAATTACATGCAAAACACAAGAAAAGGGGGCTCCAGGCCCTATAGTAGTCCTTGTCCTTTGACTCCCCATAAAAATTTTTCATTCCTACGCCCCTAGGTATGTCTACCTTTTATGTACATTATACACCTTCGCAATACAAGCATTTTTATTTTGTCTCTTTTTTTAGTTGGTTTTAGTATGAGTACGTGGGCAATTTTTTTAATATTTACAGTTTCCTAAATATTGAGTTAGGAGAATTTGATGAAGTATTTATTTTTCAAATTCTTGTACAATGTTCGAAGCTGACATCACGAATACAACTGATCCAACGTCTTCCACATCCCTGAATTTCCTATAAGGTTGGTATCTAATTAATTGTTACCTATTTTTATTATTACTGTGCCAATTCTAAAATGGTACCTGTCCGTAACTATTTTCAAAACAAAAGTATTGTACATTACCTACCTGCCTAAAAAATAACAATTTCCTTTTTAACTTATAATTTTAGATTACAATGCGATGATTGACGATGACACGAATACAACTTATCCAAGTCCTTCCTCTTTACAGCATTTTCCCTCGGGTTTGTATCTAATTAATTCTATTGTGTTGATGTGTATGTGTTGTATTTTATTTTACATGACATTGCATTAATTTAGGTTCTACGCCACTTCATAAATATGATATTGGGAACTTTTGAACCTTCAGAACTTACAAGTTCCCTGTCAGTAAGAAGAGGAATCTATGTTTCCAATGGAAATGGATGGATAACTTCCCCTGGCTGGTATACTCCGAAAAAGAGCAAGTAGCCCTTTGTAAAGTATGTGTATTATTTGGCACTACTTACGAGGGCGGGGCAATATCAGGCATTGAGATCTCTTGTCACAAGTGCATTTTCTAACTGGAAGAAAGCTTTAGACACCTTTAAATCTCATGAAACGACACAGTACCATAGGTTTGCCAACGAAAAAGCCGCAAGCTTTCTTTCCATTACAGAAGGTTGCAGCCTTGATGTTTGTGAATTACTTATTATTGAGAACAAGAAAAAATTCCATGAAAACAGAGAAAAGCTGAAATCAATAGTTAGAACAGTCATTTTTTATGGACGCCAAAATATTCCCCTGCGTGGTCACTTTGAAAAGGGCAAGATAGGTCTTGAAGAGCCTGAAGAAAATGATGGCAATTACAGAGCATTACTGCGTTTCAGAGCCAACGCTGGTGATGCGGTCTTAAAAACCCATTTAGCAGGGCAAATACATAGTTCCCGGGCTATGTTTACTTCCCCCAAGATCCAGAACCAAATAATCGCCTCATGTGGATCCATAATCCAGAGGTGAATCGTTGATAAAATGACAGGATCATATTTTTCCGTGATAGCTGACAAAACACAGGACGTTGCAAGGCACGAACAGTTAGCCCTGTGTGGCTGGAGTTCGTTCACGTCAGAGAAATGACTGCTGAAGTTATTGCCACCACAATAATTCAGCACTTAGATGCGTTAGGTCTCGACCTGAATAACATGGTTGGGCAAGGCTTTGATGGGGCCGCCGTAATGAGTGGGCGCCTTAAAGGTGTTCGATCGAGAATAAGCGAACTATACCCCAAAACCCAATTCATAGATTGTGCTTCCCACTCGTTAAATCTAGTGTTGCTTATTCGTGTGAAATACCACAAATTCAAAAATGTATAGGAACCGTTAAAAGCCTAATTCATTTTTTTCATTTATCTCCCATAAGGTATGGCATTCTCTCGGACATATCTGAAGAAACCGGTTGTCCACATAGCAATCTTATTTCTTTATGTTAAACTTGTTTTGTCGAGAAGTAAGCGGCTGTGTCGAGATTTGTAGAAATATACCCAGCCATCATAAATACATTAGAATCACTGCGCCGACTAAACAGAGATTTTTCACCTCAAGCGTGGCAAATTTATCGTCTCTCTCCTCATCCTTCATGAAGTGTTCTTACTGACAAAAAAATTGTCAGTTGTACTCCAAAAAGTGGATCTTGATTTATGTGAAGGTCTGCAATATGCGACAAAGAGCGCTATTAAAGAGATGAGGAGTGAAACAAGGTTTGCCAAAATTTTCAGCAAGGCGGAAAAGGAGGCTGGTGGTGCTATATGCCCACCAAGGTTAATATTGCGGCAGGCACATAGATCAACTGTTCCCACTCCTACCCCCGAAATTTATTTCCGATGGTCAGTGGTTTATCCTTTTCTAGACCATGTGGTGGAGGAGCTGGAGAGTCGCTTCTCTCCTCATTTCAAAATTGTAGGAGATTTACAGCTTCTTCTACCTAAATATTTAAAATGTAACGACGGTGATGAAGTTAACAGTAGGCTATTTTCTAGTGCTCAAAAGTTTTTAAACCACAACAATAATAAAGAGTTTAAGGCCGAGCGGAAACACTGGTTGCGTCCGACAGCCTCTACAGAACATGTTGCAAGCTCTGCGGTAGAGGCAATTGACAACTGCAGTGAGATATTTTAACCTTCCATCCGCAGGTTATTGATTGCACTAGCCACCCTTCCAGTTACAAAATGCACAGCTGAGAGGTCTTTCTCAACCCTAAAAAGATTAAAAACCTACCTCCGAAATACCATGGGGGAGTCGCGTCTTACAGGACTTGCTCTGATGAACATCCACAGGACATAACAATTCCTCCAGAGGAGGTTATTAGCCAACTTGCGGAAAAGAGAAAAAGACTGAATTTAATTTTGTAATTATTATTTTGTGTTATGAAAAAAAAAAATTGTAAGTATTGTAATTTTAAATTGTTTTGTAATGGTTTTGTGTCTTGTTGAAAACTTAGGTAAAGGTAATATTGTAGTAGCTATAGGTTTAGGTAGCACAGTATAAGTATACCTAGTAGTACCTAGTAGTAATACATTTTTGTAAAAAAACTGATAAAATGGAAAAGAGAAGAGAGCAGCAAACGTTAATAAGGTATTTTTTTTTAATGAAAAAATTGTGGATACTCGTAATTGTCTTGTAATTGTTGTTGTTTTAATTTAGTTTTATTTTGTCCAAGTTAGTAGTCTATAGGAGTCTCTGAACCTTCCCAAAAAATATGTACATACTTACCTACCTACATAAATAATGCAATTGAATTAGTAATACATGAATTTGAACACTCGTAATATACATAACTACTATACTTGCCTAATACTGTCTATAACTCATTTCGCATGTTATTATTATACTTACCTATCTTCCTATTTTTTGCCATTCCTGCTTATCCTCCTATTTTTTGCCCACCAAAACCCCCCCCCCCCCATGAAAAACCTATAGCTACGCCCATGCTGCCAAGTATCAAGTTGGGAGACCACTGTAGAACATCAGGTACAGTATGTAGTCCCTTCCCTTTGTGTCTGATACTGTTAGACACCAGCGTCCCGTTTCCCTAGTGCATTCCTCCTTCCGTTCCCGGCGCTAGGCATCATGGGGCATGTAGTTCCAGGAAGTTGTCAGCTGCTTCCCTTGCTGATTCGCTGAGCGCCTCTATTTCCATCCATGCTGCTGACAGGAGGACGCGGGTTATAGCGTCTCCTGTCCTGGTGCTCGTTACCGTTCCCGCTGCCTTGCTCTGGTGTTAGATCTCAGTCCTGTCACTGTTGATATTTCTCTGCATGCATGTTTGTATGAACAAGTCTTCATTGTTTACCTTTTGTTCCTGTCTTTTGTTCCTAGTATCTTTCCCAACTACTGCTGTGTTTTGTGTTATTTGTACCTAGCATAGTTCTACCTTCTTCTGGCACACAGTGTCATTGTAGACCTCTATTTTCCTTCTGTTGCTACTTACCTTTGGCACATTGTATTGCTTCTATTCCTACATTGCACTTACCTTAGATCTACCTACCTTTTGCATGCAGTGTCATTGCAGACCTTGTCTGTTACTTGCTGTTGCTACTTACCTTGGGCACACTGTATTGCTACTATTCCTGCATTGCACCTACCATAGTCCTACCTACCTCCACCACCCAGTGTTGCTACTTACCTGTACTCCTCTATGGTACATAGTACCTGTGTTTCCTCCTTCTAACCCCTGGCACATAGGGTCTGATCCAGAGCTACGATGTAGCGCTGAGCGTGCTAACGCTCAGCGTTACATCGCTGACTCCCCCCTGGCACTCCCCTGTGTGGGCGTATGGTCCCTTCCTTACGCCGGCTGAAGGCTACCCTAACTTCGGCCGACGTAAGGAAGGGGCCATACGCTCGCACAGGAGCGTATGGCCTCTTAGCACGCCCCCCCCCACCTCATTTACTTACCTTCCCCCGCCCACCAGCAGTAACGTGAGCGTAGGGACGCTGGA
>WWET01004116.1:60825-74272 GCA_011038615.1 Limnodynastes dumerilii
TTTTAGAGTAGAGAGGTGATGTTTCCTATCCCAAGTCTAAATAACAGTGTGATAGTAAAGCTGGTCAGTATCTGTGTGCAGTAAGCAATTTAAAGATATATCTCTGCATGCAAAGTATACCATTAACTTGACTCTGGTTTAGCCCAGGTGTAACTAAGTTAATGCACTTAACAAGGTCTGGATCCAGCCCAATTATCCTAGTGACCACTATACTATACAGACCACATACTAGAGAATGCAATATAATGCAGATTGCATCCTTGTGACCTCAATACAATAAATTCAACATTTTTATAACCACGATGCAGTAAATAAAAAAGCCTCCATGTGTAATAAAGAGCCGGAAACATATTTGTAACCACAATACAAAGGAATCCCAGACTTTAAAAAGTTAATACTTACTGTGCCGTTGCCAATTAATTCTGCATGCATCCTAACATGTCTGCATCACAGCCGACGATCGGAAGCCCATCGATACCAACAACCCAAAAAACAGCTGGTACACAAGAGCCATGATGTCAGTGTCAATAGAAACCGACACCCAGGCCTTTCAATACATACTCCTTGAGTTGTCTCCAGCCTTCCAATAATCCCCTCCTTGTCTCCCCATCCTCCCAATAATCCCCCTCATGTCTGTCCTGCTTCTAATAATCTCCCTCATGTCTCTCCAGCTTCAAAATAACCCCCTCACGTCTCTCCTGCTTCTAATAATCTTTCTCTTGTCTCTCCAGCTTCTAATAACCCCCTCATGTCTTCCCAGCTTCAAAATAACCCCCTCATGTCTCCGCAGCCTTCTAATAATCACCCTCATGTCTGCCCATCTTGAAATAATCCCTCTCTAGTCTCTTCATCTTCCAATAATCTCCTTCATGTCTCTTCAGCCTCCCAATAATCCCCCTCATGTCTCCCCAGTCTCCCAATAATCTCCCTCATGACTACCCCTCATGTCTCCCCATCGTCCAATAATCCCCCTCATGACTCTCCCTCATGTCTCCCCAGCCTATCTATTTTAATATTTTTAATCTACTTTACTTACATTTGCTTTCTTCCTTCTTGCTCCTACTGTGCTCCTCCGTGGCGCTCCCTCTTGCTGTGGATGATGCTGATGGGACCTGAGGTCGCACCAGCGTCACGTTAAAGAAATCTGCCAGCCGGGTGCTCCTGATTTCTTCAGTGGCGGTGACAGCGTGGGACAGGACAGGTGGTGGCTAAGAGTGAGTATTGTATTGTGCCCTGATGGCATAGATGGTGTCCCATCAGTTGTGCATCATCGGCGCCCGGGGAACGTTCCCTACAAAACTCACGTTAGTTATTCCACTGAAATGGAGTGTATCTTTTATTCAATAATTAAACCTTTTTTACTACATGTGTTTATACATGTTATTCATAAAAAATGAATTTAAAACAATTTGGGCCTGATCCTGAACTACGCCCGCCATCGCTTGGACGGCGGGCGTAAGCGTAAGATTGGCTTTTCAGCCGAGAAGTGTAGTGTGACCGGGCCAATAGCAATAGCGCGCCGCGAGAGAAGGAAGCTAGCGTTCTGGTTGCTAGGAAACCAGAACGCATCACCGGAGTCGCGCCAGGAAAAACAACACCACGTGGCTAATCAACATGCCGGCTAGCAGGGGAACTCACGCAGCAATCCAGAGACAGAGGAGAGGTATGTAATATGCGAAATGTGACAGTACCCCCCCACCCCTTGACGAGGGGCCAAGGAGCCCCTAAGAGTAGGCTTATGAGGAAATTTCTTGTGAAATTCTTTAACAAGGTTAGGTGCATGAACATCTTTATAGAAGACCCATTCTCTCTCTTCAGGCCCAAAGCCCTTCCAGTGGATCAGATAAAAGAGTCGACCTTGGATCTCATTTGTGTCTGACCATTAACGAGTGTGGGAGGAGGTTGAGATTTAGACACCCCTGGAAATATTTTAGATGTCTTAAATGGTTTAAGTAACGAAGAGTGAAAAGTATTGTGAACCTTGAGTCTATTAGAAAGTTTAAGTGTAAAGGCAACAGGATTGATTTTATGGGTGATTAGAAAAGGACCAATGTAGCGTGGTCCTAATTTTTTTGATTGTTGAGGAATCCGGAGGTTTTTAGTAGAGAGCCAAACCTTATCTCCTACTTTGAATTGGCATTTTAACCTGTGGCCATCCACCCTTTTTTTTGTACGAAGAACTGTTTGACATAACGAAGATCTAACTTTGTTCCAGGTAACTTTAAAGTTTTTAGCAACCTCCCGAATTTCAGGGCAGAAAGAAGAGTTGTTCAAAAGAAGAGAGCCTGCTCGAGGATGAATTCCATAAACACAAAAGAAGTGAGAAGTACCGTGGCAGAATGAATGGAGAATATGAGAATTCGGCCCATGGTAGATTAGAAGCCCAGTCATCTTGTAGACGTGAGGAGTAACAGCAAAGATACTGCTCTAGAACCTGGTTGACCCACTCAGTCTGGCCCTTGCTTTGAGGATGGTATCCTGATGAGAGATTGATGTTGATACCAAGCATACTACAGAAAGACCTCAAAAATAGAGCCACAAATTGTGAACCTCGATCAGACACAATGGACCTGATTCAGAGATTGAAAATAAGAACTTAAAGTTACACCTGGGCTAAACCATGTTGATTTCAGGGGAGTTAAATTTCATTTGTTGCAACAGTATTATAGTTAAAAGGTGATGTTTCCCAGCTCAAGTGTAATTAGCAGTTTAAAAGTGAAGCTGATCAGGTATCTGTGTGCAATAAGTAAAAGCAAAGCATTCTCCCTGCATGCATAGATTAAAATTAACTTGACTTCCCCTGAAATCAACATGGTTTTGCCCAGGTGTAACTTTAAGTTCTTATTTTCAGCCTCTGAATCAGGCCCTATATCATTGGGAAGTCCGTGAAGACGGTAAATGTGTAGAATAAAGAGATTAGCCAGAGTCTTGGCACATGGTAATCCTTTCAATGGTATAAAATGAGCCATTTTACTGAAATGATCTATGACAACCCAGATGGTGGTGAAGTCACAGGATGCAGGAAGATCAGTAATAAAATCCATGGACAGATTGGTCCAAGGATGTTTAGGAATAGGTAATGGTAGAAGGAGTCCGATAGGTGCTGATCTGGGAGTCTTATTGATGGCACAAACAGAACAAGACGTAACAAATTCTTTGATATCCGGAAGCATGGATGGCCACCATACCGTTCTAGATAGAAGTTCCATGGTTTTTCTTATACCTGGATGACATGCTGATCTGTTTGTGTGACATTCCATAATGACAGATCTTCTGAGATGAGAAGGAACGAAGAGTAAATGGGCGGGCTTTTGGGGAGGGGCTTGCTCTTGTAGTCGCAATTGGCATGTCAAATCTTGAGCAAGACCGGCAATAATGGAGAAATGTGGCACAATGGGAAGAGGGGAATAAGTAGACGTTTGTTCCTGCAGAAAAGACAGAGAAAGCACATCCGCTTTTTTATTCAACGACCCAAGTCTGTATGTGATGGAAAAATGAAAATGTGTGGAAAAACAAGGCCCATCTGGCCTGTCTAGGATTTAACCTCTTAGCTGATTCAATAAAAGCTAAATTCTTATGGTCAGTTAAGACCGTGATCTTGTGTGCTGCTCCTTCTAGCCAATGTCTCCATTCTTCAAAGGGCAATTTGATGGATAGCAGTTCTCTGTTACCAACATCATAGTTTTTTTCATCATTGCAAAATTTCTTAGTAAAGAAATCGCACGGAGGAAGTTTAGAATCAGAGGGATCTTCTTGAGAGAAGACAGCACCTGCTCCTACGTCTGAAGCGTCGACCTCCACCACGAAAGGTAACTCTGGTCTGGGATGTCTTAGGATGGGAGCTGAAATAAACGCTTTCTTAAGATTTTTAAATGCTTTGACCGCGGATTGATTCCATTCTTTGGTGTTTGCTCCTTGTTTGCATAAATCAGAAATGGGAGCCATTAAAATGGAAAAGTTTTTAACAAAACACCTGTAATAATTTGAGAACCCCTGGAAATGTTGAATGGCTTTAAGATCGGAGGGCTGTGCCCAATCTAAAATAGCTTTGACCTTAGCAGGATCCATATGAAATCCACTGGGAGAAATGACGTATCCAAGGAAGATAACTTCAGTCACCTCAAAGTCACATTTTCAACTTTAGCAAAGAGAGAATTTTCTCTGAGGCGAGACAGAACTTGATTGATGTGAACTCTATGAAGATCCAGGGATGAAGAATAGATGAGGATGTCGTCCAAGTAGACAACTACAAATTTGCCCAAAAACTCCCTAAGGGTGTCGCTAATGAGATCTTGGAAGGCGGCCGGGGGGTTGCAGAGCCCAAAGGGCATCACTAAATACTCATAATGACCTGAGTGGGTATTGAAGGCCGTCTTCCACTCATCTCCTTTCCATATTCCGATTAGATTGTAAGCTCCTCTTAGATCAATATTTGTGTAGATTATAGCACCCTTAAGTTAATCGAAAAGGTCTGAGATAAAGGGCAGCGGATATGCGTTGCGAACAGTGATTTTATTAAGGCCTCAGTAATCTATGCAGGGTCGTAATGATCCATCTTTTTTCTGTACAAAGAAGAATCCTGCGCCAGCAGGTGATTTGGATTGGTGAATAAATCCTCTCGCAAGACTGTCTTTAATGTATTCATCCATAGCTTCTGTTTCAGTACGGGATAGGGAGTATAGACGACCTCGTGGCAGTTTAGCCCCTGGAATAAGGTCAGTAGCGCAGTCATATGATCTGTGAGGAGGTAATACTTCAGCGTTTTTTTTGCAGAAGACATCGGAAAAAGAAGAGTATTGTGAGGGTATGTGAAGAGTCTCCAGGTGAGTATTACGAATAGGTACTGTAAGAGAGGCTACAGAACATTCCTCACTCCAACGAATGATGTCTCCATTACTCTAATTAATTTGAGGATTGTGGCGAGCTAGACACGGGTGTCCTAGAATAAGAGGAGCAGATGGACAGGAAATCAAGAGAAATTCCAGAGTCTCTGAGTGGCAAATTCCTACAATGAGAAGAACAGGTTGGGTAATTTGAGTAATTCGGCCTCTGGACAAGGGCTGGCCGTCTAATCCACAAGCCATAATAGGTACTGGTAAATTCCTGAGAACGAGTCCCATCTTCAGAGCCACAGTGGAGTCTAGGAAATTACCAGCTGCTCCGCTATCAATAAAAGCTGATAACTCCCACTTGGAGGAACCTACTCCTAATCGGGCATGTAACAATAAAGAATTCTGGGAAGAGATTACATGGATTCCCAGATGGACCACTTCCTTATCCGTCTGGTTTAGGCATTTCCCGCCGGCGGAATCTTATTAGGACATTGATCCATCTTATGTCCGCGTCCTCCACAGTATAAACAGAGTCCCTTGGTCCGACGACGATTCCTTTCATGACGGGACAGTCTGAAAGAACCTACTTGCATCGGTTCATCCCCCACAGGAATGTTAGGAGGAGAAAACATCAGAGTAGAAAAGGTAGCGGATTCCCTTTCTGTACGTCTCTCCCGAAGATGTCGATCTGTCTTGATTGCCAGCAACATAAGATCGTCTAAAGAACCAGGAGCAGGATACTGAACAAGGGCATCTTTTAATTGTTAAGAGAGTCCTGTCTTGAATTGACTGCGGAGTGCAGTGTCGTTCCACTGGCAATCTGTGGCCCAGCAACGAAACTTCGTGTCATATTCTTCGGCCGTACGGCGGCCTTGACAAATTGTTCTAATTTTAGTTTCTGCGGTAGCAGTGATATCTGGGTCATCATAGATAAAGCCTAAGTGATTAAAGAGAGATTCCACGGATTGTTTGGCGGGGTGATCCATTGGAAGCGAAAAAGCCCATGCTTGTGGAGGCCCTTGAAGGAGTGAAATAACCAATCCAACACGTTGAATTTCATTACCAAAAGCAATAGGTCTAAGTTGAAAATACAGGAGACAGCTGTTTTTAAATTGTTGGAACTTGGCACGTTCTCCCAGGAATCTGTCAGGCATAGGCACTTTAACATCAGAAGTTGCAGCAGGTAGTGGTGCGGGTGCTGAGGCATGACTGCCCCGCAAGAGCAGTCAGGTTCTGCACCTGCACCACTTGGGTAAGATGTGACATTTGCCCAATCAAGGCATTAATAGCATCCATAGTAGATGTGTCCATGGTGAGGACAATATATTTTATTTTTAAATATCCGGTTATAATGTTACGTACTCTAGGAACCAGATAAGCAGGATACCAACAACAGACAAAAGAGGAATCGGGTAACTCACCAGTAAGTAGAAGGAGCAGCAGTTACAGAAGAGACTGCACTAGACAAACCCCAAAAACACGGAACAGACAAACTAGGTAGAACACTCAGGAAAAACAACACCACGTGGCTAATCAACATGCCGGCCAGCAGGGGAACTCACGCAGCAATCCGGAGACAGAAACGGAGGAGAGGTATGTAATATGCGGCATGTGACAGGGGGATTCTGTTGTTAGGGGTATCCAACTATAAAGAGGTTCGGATTATCCACCTTGGGCAAATGACTTGGCCAATGCTGAAGTTGTGGCTGTTAAAGATGAATTTAGAAAGTTGGGAACTGCTCTTAGGCAGGTGGCAAATACTGTTACTTTCTCTGAAGTGCTGCCAGTACACAGATTTGAAGAAGGTAGTAGTGGTATCATGAGGAAGGATTTGGATTCATAAAATATAGCCATGCTATCTGGCAAAACAGAAATTTGTATTAAAAGGATGACTTGCACCCATCTTCTGTCGAAACAGATATTATAAGAGAGTAGAATGTTTTATTAGAAACCATTTAAACTAAAAAAGGGAGGCAGTGATTCAAATAATAAAAACATCTGCTCCCCCCAACCAAGAAATGTTGTGTGGCTAGTCATTAATAACTGATAGTATAGCCTCAGCAACTAATGGAAAAGAAAACATAAAAAGCAATATAAACATATCTAGCGATAATAATAAAATGAAGAATAGGAGATTCATAATGCAACCGCTAGGAGCTTAGGAAATAAAGCTCCGTACGTAGTTTAGCTGTGTTATGCTTTCCAAACCCTACCTTAACTTTTCCAACCGTAACTCCTGTCGGCCGCAATTGCTGCACGTACTTACTCGCCTAAGCACACCCATACTGTACAATTTAAATGCCTCACCTCACCTCCGAAGCGCAATTACAGGTGCCGTATGGCTGGTACACCCCTTCGTCCATAGTTACGCTGTTGATAGTAGTCTGGCACATACGTTCAAAGTTACATGTTGTAACATTTGCTGCGCACATGCCCAGCACATGCAAAATAGCAAAAACGCTAGCGTGCTTAGTTCTGGATCCTATTGCAAGACATTGCTAAAATGGCATTAAAAGGGGAGGTAATAATCATGGGAGATTTTAATCTACCTGATGTAAACTTGGGTGAGTCTTCAGCAAGCTGCACTAGAAGTGGTGATTTTAAATTCAACACAGGGAGTGTCCCTTAAGCAACTGGTGAGAGAGCCCACTCGCAAAGAGGTCTTCTTAGATTTGTACTTACAAATGGTGACAGAATCTCAGAAGTAAGTGTTGGTGAGAACCTAGGATCCAGTGATCATCAAGATATATGGTTTAGTATATTGACTGAGAGAGACATGTGCCCCACAAAGACAAGGGTGCTAGACTTTAGGAATGCTGATTTTGTGGAAATGGGGAGATGTGTAAGCAATTCTTTGGCAAAGTGGAGGCACATGAAAGGAGTATAGGAGCAGTGGGGAAATTAAAAAAAAATACATTATTAACAGTAACAGACCTTTTTATAAGAAATGTTAGGAAAAACCCCACAAAAAGAAAGCCAACGTAGTTTACAAAGGAGGTAGCAACTATAGTAAAAGCAAAAAAGATGGCCTTTCGGAATTATAAGCAAACTCAAAATAATGATGACAGGGAGGAGTATTTTGCAAAACAGAAGGAGGCTAAAAAGGTTATCAAAGCAGAGCAAAGGCACAAACTGAGTAAAAACTGGCCCACTTAGGGCCTCATTCATTAAGCTCGATTTGGGCTAAATTGCGTGATTTGGAGCTTAAAAATCGCCAAAGTGGATTCATTAAGCTCCAAATCACACGATTTGATTGTTTTTTAATCGCGGGTGTAAAATTCGCGATTCCGACTTTTTTTCATTACAAACATAGAAAGTTTGTAATTCATTAAAGACGATTTCACCAAATCACGGTGAAATCGCCTTTAAATCACAAAAAATTAAATCGCAAAATTAAATTTTTTTTAGGACCCCCTAATCATTAGTAATTTACCTCAGCACTTGCTCATGCATATTATATTTGACTTACACTCACCTGTGTCCTATACTTTAAATTGATGTTATTTAGGTTTATGTTAATTTTTAAAACATTAATAATGAAGAGCATGTGCGGAGCATATATATTGTGGTTAAAATTTTATTGTAAACCTTCATAAATTGTACACATTTTTTGGATGTGTTAAATATATATATAATATGTCCACATTAAATGAGTCAAAATTATGTACAAAAATCATTTATTAAACAGCCTGAAAGAAGACTTTGTTTTGTCTTTCAATGGTATTGTTTTTGGAAAATAACCAAAAAATATATTACAACTTGTTTAGCATTAGAAACAAACACAATATTATATATTTATTTCTAGAGGACTTCCTGATAGGGATTTGTGGTCGCCCTAATCCACCCCTGGTTCTAGCCCCACGCCTAACTGGTGTGCTACGGCCTGGTGTTGCTGGTGCTGATGCCAAACTAGCCACAGGTGGGTTTTGGACCATTGTATGAGCAACTTGTTGTGCACAAATATGTGCTAAAATAACAATAATGTGCGACATTTGCTTTAAAATTATATTTTGTCGCTTGATAGCTGCATCCAGCCTATTAAATCCCATCAGTGTAACATTATGGTGATGTTGGACAGTCCTCGTTAGCCTTAGCATTGCTGAACGCTGGCTATCCATGTACAAGTTTTTAAAATTTTCAGCTGCTGGCTGGTTAGAAGCATCTTCCTGGACGTCACACACATCTGGTGAAGGCTGGACGTGCGGGGAAGGTGGAACTTCTTCCAGATTTAGGACTACTATTTGTTCATCCTCAGGTTTGACAACATCATCCATGATGTTCATGTTGTCTTCATGCTCAGGTACAACTGGACAAGACTGATCTGTAGAAAAAAGATAATATTTTAAAATCATTTTAATCTTTTATATTGAACAATGGTAAATATACAAAAGTTT
The DNA here is from genome assembly GCA_011038615.1 of Limnodynastes dumerilii. NCBI lineage: Eukaryota > Metazoa > Chordata > Amphibia > Anura > Limnodynastidae > Limnodynastes > Limnodynastes dumerilii. The sequence goes on from WWET01004116.1 coordinate 70,052, forward strand.
TTGACTAATAAATATAAAAATGTGCAAACATTTATTAGGTCTACATATCTTTTGTAGTTAACATTTTAAGCTAAAAGGAACCTTTCTTTTTTTACATTTATTTATAGCATTAAATGCATACTTCTACATTTTTAATTTAAAAATAAAATGTTAACTACAATGTGTATGTCTGATTTACGGTTGTTAGCATTTTTACATATAGTTACCTGCATCCTCAGGTGCATCCGTGTCCTGCACATTAGTGCCCGCCAACAGCTCCTCGGATATAATTGGCCGCACAAGGTCCTCATAATTCTTAAAATGGATTATTTTTGGTGGTCCACCACCTGTTGCTCTTGCAGATTTTCTCTCTGCCTCCATTTTTTTTTCACACATATTTTTATGTCTGAAAAGCGCCTCCTACACATATTTTCTGTGCGGGTATACATGCTAACAGCATTCACAGATGCAACCACTTGTGTCCACAAGTGGTGTTTTCTTGCATATGTTGTGGATGCTGCATCCTCCCCTAACAATTCAGCATAATGTGCTAGGACACTCTCCACCAGGGCATCATTTTCCGCCTCTGAAAAACGAATGTTTCTCCCCGATTTTGTCTTCGCAGATGGACGCTGGGAAAGCTGAGAAGGTCCAGCTCCATCATCTGAGGCAGTAGACATGTTTAAACTATGGAAAAATGTTATAAAAAAATATAATAAATTTTGCCTATAACACATTGTACATTTTATTTTTAACTCAATGTCTTTATTAATATTTGATTAACACCTAAAAATAATTGTTAAAATACATTAATTTCTGACATTATTTTCACATATAATACTAATGAAGGCATATAATAATGAGTTCACATGTGTATAAGCACATGAATGTATTGAGGCCTGCATACACACCATACCATGTACACATACACATATTTAGTGCCTGATTCACATTTACACTTCAACAGTTTTTATCTTAAATGTAATAGCTTAGCAATGTTAAATACTGTGTATGAAATATGTACCCCAACATGTAAAGTTGCAAGGGGAGGCAGATTCGTACATTTAAAACACAATTAAATTTGACGTTTGAACAATTTAAAAAATGATTATTTATAAACACAACATACAATTTAATTATGTATTTATGATATTAGTTGTGTTAAAAATGTATACATTATAATCTTTTAAAAAATGTATATACTCATACACAACATACTTTTCAACATTGTGTAGCAGAGCATTAGACTTGTACATTTTATCCATATTCACAAAAAAATATGATTCAGGCCATTAAACATTATTTTGCAGATAGAGGTATATATAAATGCTTCACATGCTCACATAATGAAGCAACAGCAGTGTAACATACTAATGGATTGAAAACAATAAACTATGTTAAAGGACAATTAACATATTAAAATATAGTTATTCAAAATGTTTCACATTTTTTTTTATCATTTATATATGCTAAACACATTCCCAAGCAATTTGTAACAAAACTAATTTGTGATTGTAAACAAACATTAGCTTGGATTTGGATTAAATTTTATGTTTCACATCTAGAAATGTTTTAAATGTAGAAATAAAATACTTATACTCTATTTGAAGTTACTTACAGAGTCAGATGAGTAGAAATCTTTGAAAGTTTTCTTCCAGAAAAATCCAGCAATGCAGCCAATAGATACACAAAAACTACCAAACAACTAGAGCACTTCTAAAGACTGCAAATCAAAATGGTGGCTGAAACCTTTTTAAACACAGTTTGAAATGTTAAATATTGCGTGATTTCAGCATAGTCACACGATTTACATAAAGATCACGCAATTAGCATGTATATCACGCGATTTTACAAATAAATATCAAAGCCTATACTTTAACATGAGCAGCCAGCAAATCACAGCAATTTAAACGTCTATATCGCCGCATCAAAAACCGGCGTATTTTTAACGCTAGAAAAATAATTGAATTGCAAAAAAAAATATCGGCCGTAATTTTACAAAAAAATAGCGTTAAAAATACGCCGCCGAACGCTTTTTAGCTAATTGAATAGGGCCCTAAATGTTTTAAATGTATAAATAAAATTCTTATACTCTATTTGAAGTTACTTACAGAGTCAGATGAGTGGAAATCTTTGAAAGTTTTCTTCCAGAAATATCCAGCAATGCAGCCAATAGATACACAAAAACGACCAAACCACTAGAGCACTTCTAAAGACTGCAAATCAAAATGGTGGCTGAAACCTTTTTATACACAGTTTGAAATATTAAATATCGCGTGATTTCAGCATAGTCACACGATTTACATAAAGATCACACGATTTTCATGTATATCACGCGATTTTACAAAGAAATATCAAAGCCTATACTTTAACATGAGCAGCCAGAAAATCACGGCGATTTAAACGACTATATCGCCGCGATATAGCACAGAAGAAATCGCACAACATCGCCTGTGTTTACAAAAATTGCGATCAAATCGTTTTTTTATGAATTTGGAAAAAATTTCTAAAAAATCGCGGAAAAATCGCCGCGATGGGCCTGTTTAACGAATGAGTCCCTTAGTACGGAAAGGGGACAAAAACTTTTTTCGGTATATAAATGAAAGGCGAAAAACTAAAGAGTGTATAGTAAGGCTGAAAATGGAGAATGGAATTCTTGTTGAGGGTGAAATGGCTATGGCAGATCATCTTAACAAGTATTTATGTACAATATTCACAAAGGAAAGAGAGAGGAAGGGACCACTTTTAAATGAGAAGGCTATTAATACAATGGGGACAATTACTACTACTTTCACTGGAGCAGGTATTAAAAGAACTTTCAAAGCTGAAAGTGGACAAATCAATGGGACCAGATGGGATACATCCGAGGATAATAAAAGAGTGTAGGGGGGTGCTGGCAAAACCATTAATTGAATTATTCAGTCATTAATAACTGGGGTAATTCCAGAGGACTGAAAAATAGCAAATGTCATCCCTCTAAATAAAAGTGGAAGTAGGGGAGAAGTGTCAAACTACTGACCAGTGAGTCTAACATCAGTAGTAGGGAAAATGATAGAAACACTGTTAAAGGAACAAATTGTACAGTACCTTAAATCCAGTAATTTACAGGATCCCAAGCAGCAGATCATGTCAAACAAATCTTATTAAACTTTTTGACTGGGTCAGTAAAGTATTAGATATAGGGGGAGCTGTAGACATAGCTTATCTAGATTTTAGTAAGGCTTTTGACACCGTACCACATTCCAGACTGTTAAATAAGCTGGAAACTTTAGGATTAGACTTAAAGCTAGTTGCATGGATACGATCTTGGTTACTGAATAGACATCAGAGGTTTGTAATAAATTGAATCCCTTCTGGGGATGGTAAGGTAACCAGTGGAGTACCCTAAAGTTCTGTACTTGGACCAGTGCTATTTAATATCTTTATAGGTGATATTGCCTGTTGTATGGAAGGCAATATATGCCTTTTTGCAGATGACACAAAGGTAGACACGCCAAGAGGTTACACAAAATGAGGTATGATCTAGGTAGACCGGAGGAATGGTCGAAAGTGTGGCAACTGCAGTTTAATGACAAAAACTGCAAAATCATGCACTTGGGGCACAAAACCCCAAAAGCTCAAAATATCATTAATGGCACTACATTAGAAACTACTGAAAAAAAGGGGATCTAGGAGTCATTATTTCATGTGACTTAAAGGTAGGCAAGTAATGTAACAAAGCAATGAGAAAGGCAAGTTAGATGCTTGGTTGCATAGGGAAAGGAATTAGTAAGTTAGATGCTTGGTTGCATAGGGAAAGGAATTAGTAGTAGAAAGAGAGAAGTAGTGGTGCCCCTTTATAGAACTTTTGGTACGACCTCACCTAGAATACTGTGTTCATTTCTGGAGGCCATATCTCCAGAAAGACAAATACATTAGAGACTGTGCAAAGAAGAGCAACTAAAATTGTCTATGGCATGTGTCACAAAACATACCAAGAAAGGCTAGAGGAACTAAACATGTATAGCTTGTGTAGCAACCGGGTGTTAAGGGCTACAGGTTTTTTAATAAATTGATGGAATTAGTATTGGTTGCAGAGAGGTGTGAGCAATGTAAGAAAACTCAGACTCACTACTAGTTTTAATAAGATCAATTTAGTTTTAATAAGGTTTTTTAATGATGGAATTAGTATTGGTTGCAGAGAGGTGTGAGCAATGTAAGAAAACTCAGACTCACTACTAGTTTTAATAAGATAAAATAAAT
>WWET01004116.1:76034-86237 GCA_011038615.1 Limnodynastes dumerilii
CTTCTTGTCGGCAATATCTTTCAATATGTCCAGCTTTTTGACATCTCCAGCAAATAGGCCGACCTTGATCGTCATAATAGTTAGTGGGTTTTCTCCAGGAATCTCGAGGTGGTTCCCACCAATCATCAGTTCCTTGTCTGTTTCTCCATCTCGGTCCTTCATAATTTGACACCGGTGACTGAGCCATGCTATGAACTTCTCGGCGCATCTCTGCCATCCCTAATGTCATTTCTTCCATTTGCTTTTTCAGCATTTGTAATGGATCAGAGGGTGTCAGCTGTGACCCCTGGGAGGCAATATTTATTTCAGGAGATGTCAGACGTGAGCTCTGGAAAGTCGCATCTTTCGGGCGGGCATGCCCTGAAAGTCCTGGCATTTCTGAAAAGTCTATTCTTTGTTCCACAACCGTACCCAGAACTTTAATAACGGCCTCCTTAAAGTCCAAGAAAGTGTGTTGTGGGAGCTGCAACCGTAGCATTCTTAATTGCATCCAGGTTGCCTCTCCATGGACACCTTCAATTAACTGCGCAATTAGAGCCTCATCCGTGTCCCTTATTTCATTACGATCAACGTCCTGAATTGCTCGGAGGGCCTCCTGCAGGGTAAGGGTGTAATCACGCAGGCTCTCTCCTGGTGCCTGTTTGCACACATAAAACCGCATCTTTAGAGCAGACAACATTTTAGTTTCAAAGATGGTAGTTAGCCGTTTGAGTATCTGTTCTATGTTTTGTCTATCCTCGATCGGCCACAACATAACTTCCCGGTGAGCCAAGCCTTTCAATTGTCCAATGAGTATTTACACCTTTTGTTGATCGTTTAAAGGGTACAATCGAAACATTGCTCCCATTTTACTTTTGAATTCAGTCAGGGTGCTCCCCTCTGTACCGTGCATTTCTCCAGTATACGTAGGGAGCCATGGGGCCCCAAAGTAATAGGGAAGAGTAATTGGGTTCATCTGCACCATGGCTGGAGCTTGATTCTCTCTGTTAGAGGAAGTCGTTGAAGAAGATGGACGTTCAATTGACATACTTGTTCTGAGTTTTCTCACTTGCTCCACTTTGGACTCTGCATCCTGTTCGTAACGCCAAATGTAGCAACCGGGTGGTAAGGGCTACAGGTTTTTTATTAAATTGATGGAATTAGTATTGGTTGCAGAGAGGTGTGAGCAATGTAAGAAAACTCAGACTCACTACTAGTTTTAATAAGATAAATTTAGTTTTAATACATATTTTCTCTTTACTAATTAAATTGAGTTAAAGATGAGCAGAAAACTTCTCATTCATTGAACAGAGCATACATAACAATTACATTTGTATCACAAATAACACTGTCAAAATCATGCATGTAAATTAGTCACAATCAGTTGTAACAAGATTATCAAATATAACTTATGCAATGCTTTTAAATTATTACATTTAGGTTAGGAATAAACAAAAGTAGCAGTTGTCACAAATACAATGCCTATCAACCTTAATATTCTATTCAGTAACTGAGCTTTTACTTTGTTTGTAATCAGTAGTAACAATATTCACATTCATATATCCCAAAAGCAAAGCATGTAAAATATTTGAATTAAATAGTAACAATTGTTCCTGTCTATAAATCACGTAGAATACATCCAAACTTTAAATTTAATCGTCTTCTAATGTCCTTTTAAAAGATTCTATACATTTTTTATAAACTTATTCGCTTTAGTATTTCCTAAGATGTTCCTCGGCTTATTCAATATACTCCTAAGCTGTTTTAATAGTTAGATGTGTTTCTTAACACTTTTTTCTTCTCCCTTGTTAATGAACTTTAGAGGAGTATAAATTCCACAGTTCACTCTCCAGCAATTTTACACCTCTGCTGTCTTTTCCATCACATTGCACACTCTCCGGCTCTCAGTTGATGTCTCTGCTGCCATCAATCTCCTCTCCTTCTGAAGCTTGACACTGCTCTCTGTTATCTCCCTCTGTCTGCCCGTTTATCACCTAGGCCATTCTTTTAATCCACCGGACCTCTGCTACTCCACACACCAGCTCCCTTTGCCTGCAACTCGCTCTCCTGTCAAATCCTCCAGCAATCTCCCATTATCTCCACTGCATTCTGTTACTGCTTTTCTCTCTTGTCTGTTCCTCACCTCAACACTGTCAGCTTCTTAAATAATCTCTCTTCAGCTGCTCCGTTATTGCCACCGCTACGTCTCCTGTCCAATCTTTAGTCTTTGTCTCAGTTGCACTCCCCAGCACTCAAAATCATCTCTCTGCTCAGCTGGCCCGTTTACTACCACCACAGCTCACCCTCCAGCTCACTTCATATATCAGCTCTCCTTCAACTGCAGCCCGTCACGTTAGACCCCTCTCTCTCTCTCTCTCTCTGGCCAATGGTCTTACTTCTGCCACCGTTTTCTGATCTTTCACAGTCACTGCTCACTGCTACCACTGCCTTCCTCTGACTCACTTTCACTTTCTTGCAGGCTCTCCCTGTCACACAGCTCTTCCAACAGCGCCACTTTCCCTCCGTCCGTCTCCTTCACTATTTCTCTCACAAAATCAGCTGTCACCCTCTCCTCCGACTCTGTCTCACTCTTGAAACTGCTGCTATTACCACCGCTTCTCCGCTGATACCACACTGCTCCCCGGCACTTTTCTCAACTTTACGCAGTTCCTTCACCATCTTCCCTCACAGAATCATCACCTCACTTTGTTACCTCATACCAACTGCCTCATCAGCAACGTCTCTCCCGCGCTCCCTCCTCTTTCCCCGAAGCTTCTGGAGGCCCCTCGCGCTACACAGTGCGCGCCTCTGTTTATAGGCTGTTGCCAGGCAACAACCTCATACTGTCTCCTGGCTCTCTTGCGCACCCTGCACTTTCAGTCTGAAAGTGCAGGGGTGCCACACTTGGAGCAGAAAAGGGAGAGGGGGGATATGATAGCAGCTTTCAAATATATCAAGGGTTATGACTAGCTAGAGGAGGGTGGCATTTTTGAAAGGAAGAGGTGTAATAGAACACAAGGGCATGAATATAAACTGGAGGGTGGAAGATTTAGAGGAAAAGTGCGGACAAATTACTTCACTGAAAGGGTGATAGATAAGTGGAATAGCCTCCCATATGAGGTTCTTGAGGCTAAGACAGTAGAACAGTTTAAACATGCTTGGGATAAATATAAGCATATCCTAAATCTTAAATAAAATTGAGGGTAAAAAGGGTCTAGGGTTGGCATAGTTTTAAATAAACAACTGGGCAGACTGGATGGGCCATGTGGTTCTTAAATGCCATAATTTTCTATGTTTCTATGTAAGATGATAAGGTGGAAGATAAAAGTCTCAAAAGTGACAAGCATACATCCAGATCTATTTTGAAACAAAAACTGAAAAAAATCTTTTTATGTTATGTGTGTTTGTGTGTGTTATTAGGGAATTTAGAATGTAGCTCCAATCAGGCAGGAACTAATGTGATTGTGAAATATTCTCTGTAAACCGATACGTAACCTGATGGCGCTATTTAATAAATAAATAAATAAATAAATAATTGTAAAACAGGTGGACTTTTTTTTTAAGTCCCATTTAGTTTAAATTATATTCTTTGTTTTAAATGTATATTGCATTATTATATTGTGGGCTCTATATAACATCACTTTTACATTGTGGGTCCCACATCCTTCCACTGACAGCTTTTTCCTCTGTTTACTATGATACAGACATAGCACATATTCAGTCTAAGATATGGATAGAGTTAGGACCCAGAACATGTCTCCTGTCCTCCACAAATAATATATTTTTGGATTGTTGTAATCCTTGTTTATATTTGTAGTTCATATATATTGAGCATAACATAATGTACTTATTTCAAAGTACCATTGCGATATTGATATTTATTCCTTTTCTATGGCCCTATTTGATAATAGTTTGGTTTAAAATGTGTGTTTTTCACATTTGTTTTATTTTTTGCTTTTTTTTGTAGGCCCTCCTGACCTCATTATTTTTCAATTTGTTTATTATTCATTTATTATAACAATTTCTTTCACTATATAAATAGCCAGTGATAGGATCCCCAAGTAACAATCCGATGAAGGTTCAAATTAAAACGAAATGTGTTGGTGGTTTGGGGACTCTCTGTATTCCATAAAGTTGTTGAGTTTAAAACTTTCTATCCTTTTGCCCAGGCTGTTTTTTATCTGTAAGCTGGAAATTGCAAGTCTGAGTTTTACACTCTGTCAGACCTATTTTTTAGGCTTCTTATTTTTCGTTTTTTGTTTATTATTTTGTGTGGACTGTTTTCTATATATAATTTCTTCAGCAGTTAAGGTAAGAAAAACTAATTTTGTGACATTCAGGAGCATAGCAAAATCAAATCAATGTGCATCACCAATAACAACAGTGGATAACTCCCCAGGGTGTTGTTGGACTAAGGTTTAATTTGGAGAGGCCAAAGTAACAGGCTTATTGGCAGTCTCCAATTTGTTGTGCTGAATCAGTCTTCACGAACCAAGTGTTGCGTTATAGTCAAAACAACATGAGCCTGCAAAATATAAAAAATGTGTTTTATTACAGGCAGAGCAGAAAGAATGCAAAAATATTCACACACAGGAAATGACAAGGGATACAGAATAGTATGTATTGGCAGCAATGTGGTGGTGAAATAGCAGGATAACTGGATGCAGAGTAATAGAAATGCAAGAACAAAACAAATCCAAAACCCCCAAAAAGCAGTGATTTAGGTCCAAAGTCCAAAAGACAATTCATGATCAAGCTCTGAATGCTGGAAGTAACAAGACTTATATAGCATCATGATCACGATACCTTTTACTGAACTTTATGTTTTTTGTTTACCTTTTTTGATCACATGATCGTCTTTTAGTTCTCTGCAATTCCTGGTGTTCACTCTCTGCTGCAGGCATTATCCAACATTACCTTGATAGAACTCACTCATCAGCTGCTCTATTTAAACCTCTCACTGACATCACTTCCCTGTCATGTGTTCTGGCTCCCTGGTTCCAGGTCCTGTCTCCAGTCCTTGGTCCCAGTTATCTGGGCCCTAGTTATTGTATTCCTGTGTATCTGGTTTCTGCCTGTGTCTCCGGTGTCTGCACTTCCAGTGTCAAACTGCTCACCGCAGTATACCATCTCAGTAGCCACATCTACATTACCTCATTCAACCCTCCTGTCCACTATCTTGGCATCTCTGTGCACCTGTCCAGTGGGATGTGACCTGCACCTTCCCTGTAGCCAAGACCATCCCCACCATCAGTGGCTCTGGTGAACAGCAGGTTTGCAGTTAGACTCTGAGCCTATGGTCCATTTACAAGCCAGTGCTGAGTCTGGTGAATGACATATAGGCAGTTGTCAGGTGTAATTTATAGCAGTTAATGTATGAAGAGATACCTGCCAGTTGACCAAGGGACAATATTAATGGAGTTTGATATTGCAGTTCAAATTTAGGAAACTTGCAGCTCTGTGGTGGAAAAGAAGTATTGCATAGGCTGACTGTGACACTCCAATTTTATAATCTATTACATTTGAACCCCTCAATTTTTTCTGTGAACCTCATTAATTGAGTAGCCATTTCTTTAGTTACTAAACCTCTGATGTATCTATAATGTCTGCATTTCTTCAGAATATTTATTTCTATTTGATCTGAACTCCCTTATTTAATTCATAACTGTAAAGATGGTAATGGCCTGTGCTGCAATAGGGAAGCATGTGGGGGATGGTGACTGGGTCACAACAAATTTAACAGTGCTTTTGCACTGACACAAGCTCTGGTCCGTTGTGTAATGTGCTTTACTAATGCATTGTATACTGGTATTGCTATTAGATCTGTTCCTTCAATATAAAACTACTATTTTAATATGTGATAGAAGTAAATTATAAATTACTTAAAACAAATATCAAAAACTGGACTAAAAACAAGAATGTTATTATTTTCAAATCTACATTATAAACTTCCTGCTTTCACAGAGAACGTTAATGGGTGTTTTACATGTCTTGGCAGTCAGATAGTGCGACCATATTATCAGTATTGTCATTTTTCATATTTTTTTTAGCAGTGTATTATATTAAGAAAACTTTGCAATTTGAAACATCCTTCACATCAACCCCTGCCACATTACAGTCTAATTCACTAACATACAAACACTCACACGCTAAGGATAATTTTTGCTCCGTGCGGCATGATAGTGGGGGAAGGTTGGGAGCAGAGCTGGGGTGGGCAGAGCTTATTTGTCCCATTTTTGGGCTCTAAAATGTTGGGAGGTATACTAACATACCCCAGATGTATTACATGCATTGAAACCCCCCCTTTAAAAATCCTGCGTTTGCCACTGGTGTGAAGTGTATTTATTCTATATCCAGTTGCAGCACTGAACAAAATGAACAGCTGATGTTTTTACTTTAAATAAAATGTATTTTGTATTTTGCCTAGAATGTGTACATAAGATGTAAACTGACCATTCCCCCACAACCTCTTTGAAAAGTATTAATAGGAGCCACATTCTTCAGCAGTCTGTCATTACTACTGTTTAATAAAGAATTACAAAGTTATGACCATGCATATCATTATTCCCCAATTCTTGGTTCCTAATTACAGAGTTAGGTATAACTCAATAAACTGTCTGTTGTGAGGAGGTTTTGACTGCAGAGAAGCTGGCAGATGGAAAAAGGGAAAACCTCCATTTATGCTTTTGGATTTAATGAAGTCAAATTATCACAGGCGACAGTCTCTAGAGCTGCAATTTAGCAATGTGGTCTGTCTTTCAGAGTGAGAGGGGTGATTTTAAGTTGTTTTCTTTGCAAATAATAATAATTGGAAAATAAAGTTTGAATTTTGAGCTTGTCATGTAATTTCTAGGTTTACTGAATAAAAAAGAAGGTCCAAATGTCCTTGTACATTTATATAGTTTATAAAAAAAAAGAGCAGATTATCTTGTGTGTAATGTATTTTAAATGTATCTTTATAAATATGTTGTTGGATCATGATTTATATGGATGAATAGAGTCTACTCATTATTAGACTTTCTAGTATAGAAGAATACACATAAACAGCAAACGGCATAGTGCCCGGGCATGCATGCATCAGACAAACCACTCACACAAATAAAGAGACGGACACCGATAGCTTGGGTTTAAACCAGGGAACATGGTCATTTATTTTAACTTGACTAAATATATTGGAGGATTCACCTAACGGGAAACTGACTCAAAGCGAGTCATTATAAAGGCAGTTAGGTGGCACTAGAAGCGGTGGGGTCCAGCAAAATCCCACCTTTAAAGAGGTCAGCCACCTTGACCTCGGCGCTACTCTCCTTTGTCTGATCCTCCAGCAGGACACTCGGCCCGTTCCCAAAGGGGCTTGACCGTTTCCAATCTGATACCCCCCATCCACTGCCTGTGTTGCTATCGGATCAGACTTCCTTATCTTGCACCAACCACAACAACACACCCAGCGCCACCTTTCTTTTGCCGAGACCTCCACCGCAACCGCCACAGCGATGGACCTAAAGCCAGCGCCCCTGCCCACCTAAAAGCCTCGTATCCTCTCATACATCCCTTCCACAAAGAATTTGTTCCCCCTATCGGTGAAATGGACCCCGTCACACCTGTAAAGCCCGGGAGAGTCGTGCTGAATCCGAGGGTGTGAAATAGCACCCCCCCCCATTCTGAATAATAAATTTAGTTACAATGTTGTTCAATTTCTTTCGCTTTTTGTCTATCTTAATTAAATTAGCAGCTGCCCTCCAGTGCAGTCTAGGCGTCATCCGCGACCACACAAAACGGAGGTGAGCAAATTGAGCTTGGAGCTCACCAATGTCCTTTTTTATGGACCTCGCTAAGTCTAAGAAAGACCTAGAGACCAAATCATTACCCCCCAGGTGCAAAATAACCACCTGCGGATGACTAAATTTGCCTAGGGCCCTGACTAGGAGTGGTTGAACCAGCTCCCACTTAAGGCCCCTCAATCCCAACCAATCGACCTCCCATCCCACAGGTGTGTTCGAGGCCCCCCCACGCCCCACAAATTTCCCCGCCCAAAACACGTAGGAGTGGCCCACAATCCACGCTCTCCGGGCCCCCCGTAACCGACCTGCAAAGTAAAACAAAAACATACAACTTAACCACACATCTATAAGTTGAAACTCCCCAATAGCCTCAAACCAAACAGAAACACCAACGAAACTTCAACCAATGACCTAATTACCCTTAACTTACCCAACCATAATGTAAGCACACAAAAAACCCAACAAGTGTTTTTTTTTGTTTTTTTGTTTTTTTTTAAATATATATATATAAGATACAAATACACCCCCACTTACTTACTTAACACGCACGCACCGCACTCAGCACCCAAATATCAGAACCGCAATTTCACAGTTACCCACACTCCACCTAGAACGTACACCAGCCCTATACTCCCAAGGGAAAAAGGGGGGGAAGGGTAACAGGAGGCATCTGTCCCTGGGCGCACCTAACGAGGGTAAAACTCCCGGAAACCTCCAGGACACTGATCTAACCATTGCCCTACTGGGAAGATCAAAAATGGAAGAAAGTTCCCCCGTGCCCCCCAAAGGCAAGCGGCTAATCCTAGGTGCGCCAGAGCTCCTATGCCCCCGAACACATGAATAAACTTAAACTCTAAATTATACTTAATAGACTGAATTGAAACAAAACCTACAACTTTCCCAAACGAACATATCGCTTATATGCTGACGACTTCCACCGCCCCAGAGCCTTAATCGCCTCGGTTGACTTGCCCTCCAGAGCGGCGGAAGTGGCCGTCCCTATATGGAAAGAGTCCTTTCCCAAAATATCGCTTATATGCTGACGACTTCCACCGCCCCAGAGCCTTAATCGCCTCGGTCGACTTGCCCTCCAGAGCGGCGGAAGGGAAGTGGCCTATACGGAAAGTGTGGGTACCGTACAGTGAGGCGTCAAGTCCCAGGGCAGACATGCAACGCTTAAAGACAAAGTTAAACTGGAACTTAGTAAGGGGACCCCCATCTTGATGCGCTAACCAGTTGACACTCTCCCTAGGCCTATTAACCTCGTACACTCTAGCAAGGTGAACTGGGCAAACCGTAATATCCTCGTTTGCAACCAAGTGCACCCATCGCCCCCTGCCCACCTGATCGGTCTTCGATCTCTGGACCTTACAGACCACCGAGCTGTCCTGCACGACCACATTTTTTGAAAGCATTCCAGAGTTGACCGCCTTCTTGCCTGCGGCCACCAGCTCGCCGATCCGAAAGGCCCCAAAAAATGCCCAAGAGAAGGCCACCCTGAAGAGCCCACCTTCGAAATCGTAAGAGGTGACTTCAGGTAACATTTCCAGCATTCTTCTGAGCAAAGCTAGGTCAATAGGCCTCCTACTGTCCTCACCATTGGGTTGCTGCCGGGCCCAACCCTTCATAACCTTTCTAACCAGGGGATGCTTGGTGTAATCAGACAGACCCTTGATGACAGAAAAATGCGCCACCCCCGCCAGCGCCGCGCTCATGCTAGCCCTGGACCTACCGCCCTCGAATTCCCGCCATAACCAACCGAGGAGCAAATCTACACCAGTCTTACCTTGGCTCTCCTTCATTTGCATGTACCGTACCCACTCAGACCAAGCCCTCTCGTAAACACGCCGGGTCGCCGGGGCCAGAGACGCATTCGCCAAGGCTGTTAGGCCGGGTTCACGATCTGCCAAAGATGTAAAGGGCATGACAGACCCGTGTCCTCGGCCTGAGGAGCCAATTCCCTAAACCTTTTCCACTCCCCCCTGGAAAGAGCGTCTGCGACCCCATTCTCCACACCCGGTACATGCCGGGCCCTAAAAGTGATGTTGTGCTGCAAGCACCTTAAGACCAGAAAACGCAACAACCTAATCGCCGGGGGAGACGAGGACCGCTGCCCGTTGATGGCCTGGACCACCCCCAAATTGTCGCACCAAAAAACAATGCTGCAATTCCGCAGCCGTGCAGCCCAGAGTTCAACCGCGACAATAATGGGAAATAATTCCAGGACCAACAAGTTGGCAGTGAGCCCCGTCTCGCCCCACTCCACCGGCCAGGCAGCCGCGCACCACTGCCCTTGAAAGAACGCGCCAAAACCCAGTGACCCAGCTGCGTCAGTATACAGCTCCACCTCCCTGCTGGACGCTACCGGAGCCTGCCAGATGCACACCCCGTTGAAGTCGGACAAAAAGGAAACCCAAACTGCCATGTCCTCGCGTATCTCGCG
>WWET01004116.1:89914-101141 GCA_011038615.1 Limnodynastes dumerilii
TATGATCCTGAATTACAAACACACGAGGGCGCGTTTGCAAAAGTTAAGGTAGGATTCTGCCCTCGTAAACAGCGCCATTCTTGCAGATGAAAGCCAGTATTTCCTCATGCCCGAAAAGATTTTGGGAATGAATAGCTTTTCACATAGAGAAAGACGGTTTACATTTAAAGAGAGAAGGATTCGGCCTCACTGTATAAAGCAATACGCTTACCAACATAACGCTCCACGTCCATTACCGAAAACTTGGGAGGCGGTAGTCTTAGGCCCAGGTCGTCCAGCTGTGGAACCATGATTGGAAGATTGAATCCATGCTTCTCCAAGTACCGCTGTGTCAGCTGACTGCCGTTCATCCGCAATATAATCTCATCAGCGCTGAACAAAAAAATATAATAATGTATTTAAAAATAAATTGCAATAAAAATGTTTTTGTTTTTTTTGCAAACTTCAAAAACTTTATCTATAATAAGGCCAAGTGACAACAAGGAAGTGGCTATACCCAAGAAGGTGCAATTCCCGATCACCCAGTCCATGTACATGTACATAGGCAAGACCACACATACCTGGGGAAGGATCGTGCTCGCAGTTGTTGTACAAATGTCCTCGTTCCCGCTTGGACTGGCTTTGACCCATCGTCAGGTTCTGTGTAATCATGTCTGTGCCAGTTCCTCCTCTTCTTTACTAGGGGGGAGCCAGCAAAAAGAAATTAGTCAGGGAAAGCACAGGGCACAGGTAACCGGTGAAGGGATGCCCCCAACGCTTGCCCGAATTATCTGACAGGCTGCACCAATGCTGATGGAGAATCCTTCAAGGGTTCATTGAGAACTTCATTTGTTTTGGTAATTGATCACCGTAGCACTTAAACAATTATTACATGGAAAATCCATGGGATACCGAAAAAAAAAACCCCTACAGGCTCAAGGGGCCAGATTTACTAAGCTGCGGTTTTGGAAAAGTGGAGATGTTGCCCATAGCAGCCAATCAGATTCTAGCACTAATTTTCCTAATACATACTTGTTACCGTTGCTAGTTTCACTTTGGGAGCCTGACCCCTCCCACAAAATGGGCGCTGCACACTGTTCAAATAGCAGGGGTGTCATAATACAGACCTCCTGAGTACACATATAGCAGATGGATAGGGACTTACCTACAGGAGGTGCCTTGACGCTGGGGAGGTGATATATAGATATATATATCTATAGGGTTACCTCCCGTTTCCGGGAGAAGGATCCGCACACTAGAAAATATATTTAATAAACGTGATCCACGGCACTTGAAGAGTAATAAAAAGGGTAAGGTAAGGAGTTATTACCAAAAGCCAGCAACACATATATAAAAAATAGCAAGAAGAATCATAATATGCAAAAGAAAAAGGGTAATTTATTGAATGAACAAGAGTCCAGAAAAAAGTAAAAATAAATCCAGGGAAAATCTACATAAAAAAGACACCGCAAGTGTAGAAAAAAATAGGGGAATGAAAGAAAAATAGCAAAGAGTCTCAAGGATTGATCTGAATCGATCCCATGTAGCTGTAGACGGACACATCTGCAGTAATAATAGTGACCAGGAATTGATCCAAAGGCAGCCAAAATAAAGTAAAGTTCATCAAATGCAAAGAAGTTAATTCCGGTAAATCACTAAGTGGTCAATGTGTAAAATCTTACATGTTCCGGCTAGGAGATAGAGGTTCCCGACAGCTGCTGTTTCGGTGCAACAGGTATCAGTCGATAACAGACTTTTAAGTACAGGACAGTAGCCAATCATCTACTGTCAGATGCGGACCGTCACTGTCCGTGCGCTGGAATCAGGGGAACAGCTGTTGCTGAAAGCAGAGGTTGCCCGGCGACCAGGATAAACAATGGAAACGGGCGGCTTGTATATCTGGCAATCGTGGGTGAAAAACATCGGTAGAGGTAACGGAGATGATTGGCTATTTGTCAGGAGGCAGGAGGCTGTGGACAGAGGTAGAAAATATATCTAGAGCAGACAAAGTGCACGACGGCACCCGGAGCCACAGGATCAAGCATAGATAATATGGCACAGAAATGGTGTGATGCACTGATGTAAACAGCAAGTGCACAGTGGCACAATCAAAGTTGAGGTGAGCGCTGCTAATACACATATATATCCTGGTATAGCTCTGGAAATATGTACACAGCAATTGCAAAGCAGTCACAATCACGTTAAAGTGCTGCTAATGCACGATAGTAAAACCCATAGCGGGCAGCGGGAGATCAATGCAAACTAGAAGTGGCTGTAATGTGCTGACAGTTTAACAAAATCAAGACATAGGGGACAAGCCTTATGTTGCGAAAACAATGGATAGAAAAAACAGTACAGCGAGGCATCACTTCACATCAGAGAGCGGTATCACATCTCTGGCGGTATCACGTCAGCACAGATCCATCAGTGCAAAATGGCTGCATAATATAGGTGTTAAATGGTACTGGGAGCACCACATCAGCTAGGGGTATGCCAGCATTTAGTCAGAGACCAGGGAGTAGCTGGGCATAACTGCACATGAGTCTGAGCAGGTATCATATGGTGTCATATTAGTGCAAAGCCACAATGGTGTATGTGCACGGCGGCACAGGGAGCACCATATAAACTGAGTGTGTAGCAGCCCTAAGTAGGGCAGGCAACAACCAGTCCATATCAATCAAAACTAAGGCTTCATATCAAATAAGTCACATCATATTCTCACCCTGCAAAGGGTCTGTGTGACCCTAAATCAATCGAACATAAGTCCCAGCCACTGTGTCCTACAGTAAGACACTAGGTGAAGCAGACCATACGCATGACTCATAGTGAAGCCAGTGATGCTACTAAGAGTAACCCATCAGCCAGAGCATAGTCAACAAATCATACAGTAACATACTGATGGTCAACCCACTAATAATAAAATAATAGATAAAAACATTAAGAAAAAAACTATGAAATATACCAGAGTATCAACACAGATTGTACAGACAACATTGGGTCCAGAATTGTACAGACAACAGGGGGTCCACAGGCCCAGATCGTCTGTTTGGTCGCAAGGAAAAAACAAGGGAAATCATAGCCGCCCAGAAAGAATAAGTAAATTATATGTGCAGATTCAGTCAAGGGAGCTGTCAACAGTGGCACAGCAACCAACAGTGCATCACTAATGCTAGCATGTAGAGCAATAAAACTCCTTTGTAGGTACACTGCAGGTGCCAAATGGAGCCATAGACTAGGGCACGGTGGCCCTATCGTCCTATATAGGCAAATGTACTGATTATATGCAGCAATTCAGGTTAAGCTCTTCATTTAGACCCTGGGGAGAGAGGCTGTGAAAAAGAAAGGTTAATCTTGATTCCTTTCGTAATAAAATGTTGTCCCTGTCTCCACCTTCTCTGAGTGGAGGAACATGCGCAACCGGCATGCAACGTAGGTCTCGTAGATTATGGTTGTGCTCTACGAAATGTCTGGATACTGGCGGGGTCTTGGTATCAATAAGTGTCATTGCTTTTTTGATAGAGGATCGATGTAGAGCCATGCGCTCTTTGAACATGCGGGAAGTCTTTCCAACATAGATTTTGGGGCACGGGCATTATATAACGTACACAACATATTTCGTTTCACAGCAAAATCTGTGTTGAATTTTGTATTCCAAATCCATTGTAGGATGTTTGAAGATATTTCCAGTAATGAGATATGGGCAATTTATACAGCCTCTACACTTAAACACCCCAGGTTTGAGGGATAGCCAACTTGAGGATGGTTTAGTCACAATGGGGCAGATCCTGAACTACGCATTTCTGCGAATTTACGTGTGGCGGACACGTAAATTCACAGATTTGTACGCACTGCGCATGCGCACCGCAGAAAATACGCACATTCGCGTAGCGTATTTTCAAACGTAAGGATAATTCACGTATTGCGAACGTAAGTAATTACGTGTGGGCGTGCCAAAATTACGTTAGTGAGGAATACGTGTGTTTTACATGAAGTAGGCGGGGGGGGTATTTAAAGTGTACAGTATGGGCGTGCTAAGCTGCGTACGTTCGCGTAGTCTGTACGCACGTTAGCGGACGTATGCCTTTACGTTTGGAAAAGTTAAGGTAGGGTTTGGGTTGCGTATTTTCACAAAATACGTCCGTGCAGGGGGTGTGTTAAGGGTAGCGTAGCGAATTTACGTACACGAAAATTCGCTACGCGAACTAACGTACGGCAAACGTTGTTCAGGATCTACCCCCATGTCATTTTTTACCAACCTGTCTTTAAGATTGTGACTCCTTTTATAACTCATCAGGGGCGGTGAATAGAGCAGGGAACCCGGCTTGGGATCCGAAGACAGGATGTGCCAATGTTTGTTAATGGTGCTTCTCATCACTCCAGACATAGTAGAGAAAGTGGTGCAAAACGCCATTCTATTGTCTGATGTAGGTTTAGAGGATGGGGCTAATGCTTCTTGTCTGTTGAGTGCAAGACATTTTGAGATAGCCTGATTTACCTCATGGGATTTGTATCCCCTTTGGATGAAGCGTCTCCCCATCTCATGTAGTCCGGCTTCCAGGAGATTGGGGTCCAAAGTGATACGCACCACTCGCAACATTTGCGAGTAGGGCAGACCTGTCTTTAAAGGCCTGGGATGAAAGCTCTCAGCCCTGAGGATAGTGTTTCTATCCGTTTCTTTTCTGAAAAGTTTAGTGGTAAATCCAAATGATGATTGTTCAATAGTGACGTCCAGAAAGTTGATCCGATGGGTGTCGTGGGTAAGCGTGAACTTAATGGTAGTGGGTAAAGCGTTGAGGAATTCAATGAAGGAGATTAAGTCATAAGTTGATCCAGACCAAAGAAAAAACAGGTCATCAATGTATCCCACATAAAATTTGATGAACTTGGAGTACTGAGAATTGTTGAGTATATGTTGCAACTCATATTGGTGCATAAAAATGTTAGCATAGGAAGGGGCCATATTAGACCCCATCGCAATGCCCTGCAATTGTAAATAAAAGCTATGTTGAAATAGAAAGAAATTGTGCTTTAACACGAAATTTATCAAGGAGAGAAAAAAGTCAATATGTGGACCTTCATACAAGATGTTGTTACTGATCATAGTTTTGACAGCTTTGATGCCATCCGAGTGCGGAATGCATGTGTATAGACTGCTGACATCTAGTGTCACCATTATAGAGTTGCCAGCTAGATGATCCATTTCTTTTAATCGTTGGAGAAAATGCGTTGTATCTTAAATGAAGCTTCCAGTGTTCTGTACAATAGGCTGTAGAAATAAGTCTATATATTGTGAGAGAGATTGTCCTAAAGAGCCACGCAAAGAGATTATGGGTCTTCCAGGAAGATTGACCAATGACTTGTGGATCTTTGGGAGTACGTATATTATGGGGACAATTGGATTGTCCTGTCTCAGAAAACGTGATGTTTCAGCAGTGATCAAGTTGTTCTCCACAGCGCTTAAAATGATGGTGTCAATTTCTTTTTTATATTCCAAGGTCGGATCAAAAGATAATTCAAGGTAGCAGGTAGTGTCTGCTAATTGTCGCAGAACTTCTGCTACATAGCTCTGTTTGTCCAGAAGGACTATAGCCCCACCTTTATCAGCGGAGCGGATTATCAGGGACACATTTTGTTGCAAGGATTTAACCGCTTGTTTTTCATCTTTGCTTTTTTTTTTGCTTTTTTTTAAATCTTTCATTAGAGTAGTGGACATATAAAATATTCCAGGCTCTAAGGACATCTCTCTTCACCAGACTGATAAACGTCTCAATGGAGGCATTCGTGATTTGCGGATCGAAGTTGGAGCGAGTTCTAAATTGTATGCGATCAATGGTTGTCGTAGTATGATCTGAGAAAAAATCTTTCAGTTTCAATTGTCGTTGGAAGCGGTGTAACTCTACTTCGAAATTGAATTTGTCATGGACGTGTGTCTCAACAAATTGTAAACCTTTGCTGAAAACTTCCATTTCAGAGGCAGAAGGGTTGTAAGAAGACAGGTTGTACACTATTGTTTCTGTCATGTGTCCTGTTTGGGTGCATTGCTTGTGTTTCCTTCCGCCCTTCCTGTTACATGTATATATATATATATATATATATATATATATATATAGTTACAGAGACAGCATATCTCCACATTTGTGCTGCTGATACAAGCGTATAATCAATGTACATTGCATACCAAAAGTTACTACGCATGCGCAAAAATACGCACGCTTCTCACCATGAAAACGGATCTCTGAATCAGGCCCAATGCCTCTCTCCTCCCCGCCCTCCCCGGCTAATTTACATCCCCCCCTCCCACTTCTAACTAAATGTTATGCGGCTAGGCACTCTAGAGAACTCCCACGATGCGGGTAAGTGATACCCGGAAGCTCGGGTGCATGGCGGGTGAGGTTCGAACTGGGCGCGGAGTCTAGTGGGGCCGGGTTCTTCACCATAGCCTCTAATGGTGAGGATGGACAATTGCGGCCAGTTTACCCACAGGTCGCGGGTATAATAAATAAATAAACGTGAGGGAAATATACAGGACGGACAAGACTCACTATACAAACTAGGGCAAGTACTCACACACACACAACCAGCGGTAACCCCCGAAGGGGTTAACAGATACAATCACTCAGGAAAGATCAGGACTAAACAAATGGTAATGACATGAAGGTGGAAGGAAAGGGTTAAGACACAATAGGTACAAGGCAGGGTACAAGGCAGGACTGGATGGGCACTCAGTATCAAGAGAAAAAGAACTAGCCAGAGAGGAGATGAGAAAGAGAGAGAGAAGCTGCCAGCAAAGAGCTATAATCGGCAGAGAGCTGTAAGAGCTCCTGCTTTAAATATGGAAAAGAGGCCAGTGATAGGCTGAGCAGCGCGCGCCCCGACGGCAGCAGAATGCGTCCTGGTTACTAAGGTAACACCAGGACGCATGGAAGAGGAGACGGCGCCTGACGAGCGCTGGGGAGAGCGTCCTGGCTGCTAGGCAACAGCCAGGACTCGCGCCGGAGGTATGACAGGCTCCGACGCAGAGACAGCAGGATCAGCGGGGGACGCGGCGCCAGAGGAACAGCGGAGGCTATCGCATGTGACACCAGTCATGGAATTCTTGGGCTTTGCTGGGGCCTGTCACTCCAATTCTGTTGAGTATAGCCTTCTTAAGGTCAGGGTAGAAGAGTGACTGGGCCACAGGCATATCCATACAGGCTCATACGTGATTGTGCCACTAGAGTGGCTCCACTAACTGAATTTCTTTAAAAAAAAAGTCTCCAGACAAAATAACATGGTCCAGACTAGTAGAAAATGCTTGACAAGACTTAAAAAGAGCTTTATGTACAGAGCCTGTCTTGCAAGCTCCTGATTTTACAAAACAGTTTGTGTTGCAGACAGATGCCTCTGGGACAGGATTAGGGGCAGTCCTTTCACAGGAGGTAGATGGTGAGGAGAAGCCGGCACTCTACCTTAGCCGTAAATTACATCCTAGAGAGCACAAGTATTCAACTGTAGAACAGATGTACTTGGCAATTAAATGGGCAGTGGAGTCCTTAAAATATTATTTCTTGGGATGGGTGTTTTTGTTACAGACCATGCTCCCTTGAAATGGATGCACACGAACAAAGACGTGAATGCTCGTGTGACCCATTGGTTTTTGGCCTTATAGTCATTTAAGTTTGAGGTGTGGCATCGTCCGGGGTATCAGCACCTCAATGCGGATGCCCTTTCCAGGAGATTTGTAGGTCCCAATCCTCCAAATAACCCTAGGGTGAAGCTAGGGGAGGAGGAAGAGGGCCAGGGGGGCGACGTGGAAAGCTCGCCTGAAAATTTGTTAGCTTCACCAGGGTGGTTGAAGCTAAGGGGGGAGGAGTGTGACAGAGCCAGCATATCTCCACATGAAAGTAATGTGGAGGGTGACAGAAACAGCATATCCCCACATGGGAGTAATGTGGAGAATCCTGACCAGGTTTTAGAGCTGCAGCAGGGAGACGGGTGTGGTCAGGCTTCGACTAAGCAACAGCACCTGTGCTCTGTTCATATAAGTGTTTCAAAGACAGAGGGTCAGGACTCTTGATGGTGGAATAGCTGCCCAAGGGTTAGGGTATGATAGGGACCACTGGAACACCTAAAGAGTCATGTGAACTATGCTGTGACACTTTTATGCTGCACTACAAGAACAACTTGCTGTTGGGGATGTTGCTGACCTGTTATGCTGTCTGCCTGCTAGAAAATAAAAGAACTTGACTTGCTGTGATGTGCTCCTTTATCACATATGGCGCCCAGAAACGTGGGACACATCTCAGTCTTGATATGCTCTAGTGTGTTGGTGGTACTTACTGTCACACTAAGCAAGACAGCATGTAACACTCTTACCACGTTCCTTGTATAGGGCTGGTTGGAATGATAGTGGGGAGACTATACACTAAAGGTCCCTAATCTACGGTTCCATGAACCTGTCTGGAACCCCTTTGTTGTTTTTCCCTCTAGTCCTCACATGTAATTATTCTTTAGTTCTTTAGTGTAAGGCACAGTGTTTGTGCTTCAAATTGCACTCTGTTAGATGATGTAGAACATGGCATGACACTGTATCAATCACCGTGGAGCAATATATAGTGGTATATAGCAACATTTTGCCTAAGCTGCATATGGACACCATAAGTTGTGGTACTGATCTATCTATGGTCTTATTGTGGCCAGATAATATTTTATACAGTTGGTTTATCCATTGCAATGCACTAGAGAAGCATACTGTGAATCTGAAGTGTATATAGTGCAGGGGTGTATCTAGGGTAAATGGAACCTGGGGCAAATACCAAAAATGCGCCCCCCCCCCATTTTTTTTTTATTAATAATGGTGTCACAACTTGTTTTTGGGTGGGGGATAGATAGATAGATAGATAGATAGATAGATAGATAGATAGATAGATATGAGATATATAGATGTGAGATAGATATGAGATCGATAAATATGAGAGAGAGAGATAGAGAGAGAGAGAGAGAGAGAGAGAGAGAGAGAGAGAGAGATATGTCACAACTTTTTTTTGAGTAGGGGGGTAGAATTTAGAATTTAGCGACACTCCCATCCTGAAATGTAATAGGCATGATTGATAGTAGATCATCCCCGTGCCCAGCCCGCCACTTTTAGCACCGCCCAGCCAGCTGGCCAATTACAGGACCAAGG
Source organism: Limnodynastes dumerilii (assembly GCA_011038615.1). Lineage (NCBI taxonomy): Eukaryota > Metazoa > Chordata > Amphibia > Anura > Limnodynastidae > Limnodynastes > Limnodynastes dumerilii. The sequence continues at coordinate 99,057 of WWET01004116.1, forward strand.
GCCAGATAAATGGCCACATGGGCCTGGGGCTGAAGATTATCAATGGCCCATTGGAGTGGCCGGTCAGAGACAGAGTAGAAAGCATATAATGGTATGAGATAATGGTTGGGTATATTTTAAAAAAAAATGACAGAAAGTGTAATATAACAGTGGGGAAATAAAAGAATAAAGAGACAGTAAAAAAAAATATGTGGCTATAAATGAGGACTCAGGGACCGGATCCAGACCTCCGTGTTTTCCGCATGCACAGAAATCTGGCATTTTGCACGGAAGAGGAGAATGAACTCTCCTGTTTATAATGACCACTGATCCACCTGGAATCCTTTCACCCAGCCCAGTCTATAAAATATACATGTTCTCCCCATACACCTTACAAAGTTGGAGCGGGTGGAGGGGATGGGCCACCCTGTTGGACAGATCACCAGGCATCCAGAACCTAGTTCTGTATGCCAGGAGACATGTGGGGTAACATCTGGTGCACTCATGCACAGATTATTAGGTTTACTTACACAAGAGGCTTACATACAGAGGACTGGATCCGGTCCCAGGACTAGAATGCATGGCTGATAGGAAAGAAAGAGGAATAAAACAATGGATGTAATATTGATTTATTTATTAACAGGTTCATGTATACCACCATCAGATCATGCAGCGCTTTACAATTTTTACAGTCATTATATAACATAACTGGGTGGTAACAGACAGACTGGGTAGGTAAGAGTAATAAGTGTACAATTTAGCATTTTAATAAGTGTAAAATTTAGCATTTTAAATACCTTAAAATACTGTAACAATATATATTTTTAGTACACAGGAAAGAGGTAGATTTTACTGTGTAACTGACAAATACTGAAAAACAGACAAAAGTGATGTGTGATGAAATCATGGGGAGTAGACAACTATTGGATATGTCTGTTTTATGGAAATTAGATCATGCATGTGACACAGATACTAGCAAATATAAACAAAAGTTTACACCAGCAACAATGTCAGCAGGTATGCATGGAAGCGTAGTTGTCATTTCCGCTTACGACAAATACAATTGGGGAATTTGCACAAAAAACACAACATGGCCTGGCACTCTAGCCATTACTCAGTTACTAATCATGAACCTCTATCTTTAAAATAAAAGTCAGAGAATGTTGGCAAAGCAGCAGGGGAGAAGATAAAGCCCAGGTAAAGTATATATTATTTCATTGCTTGCATTTGTATCGGACCATCATTGGACATTATTGTGCATTTATTGTATTGTCTATTTATTTATCATCCACTACTGAAGGAAGGTTCCTTATTGTATCTGAGAGATCAGTATCATTACACTAACGAGGGGCATTTACCATCCTTCATACATCTCATTCTAGGATATTGTTTCTGTTTGTTTGCATATATATTGGATTATTACTGCTTCACTGCTTTACTGATCATTGAGCATTGATCACTATTGCACAAATATCACAAGAGATACATTAATTGGTTGTTATCAGCTAATGTTTAGATGTTCTAAATAAGAAATTTTACTGCTTACAATTGCTTACAATTGCTTATATTTTAGCATTAATAATAATCAAAATTCCTATACTATACTGGAGGGAGGAGGTAATAGAATTTCAATAAAGGATGAATGGGGTGTGAATGCTTATAATAGATAAGTATAAGTTACAGCATGGTTTCCTACTTTTGCAAATGAATATCAGGGAGATTGTGAGAGCACTATCAAGGTGCTGCACCAAAGGGGTGTGTCCTGTACTACCAAAGAGGTGTGTCCTGTGAATTGCTCCACCCATAGGTGTATCTAGCACTGCCAGGAAAACTATTTTACAATAAAAATGTCAGTATTTATTGATTATTAAATTGTCAGTGACTAGTTTCATTACTATCTTTACAGAAAAGCTAAAAGTGACGCTGCAGCTGATTAACAAGATTCTTTCATTACATCTTGGCCTCCATGAAATTGGTAATCTCCATAGACCTCAATGGATGAAATTAGAATCAATGAGATTACCAAACACTTCAGGGAGTCAGGGAGATCACCCAATCTTCAGGGAGTCTCCCTGATATTCAGGGAGAGTTGGCAACTATGCTATG
>WWET01004116.1:102115-114246 GCA_011038615.1 Limnodynastes dumerilii
ATATATATATATATATAGCAGCATTTAGAGTAGAGTAGCCTGTTATAATTTGCACTTTACTATTGTTAAAAAGAAATGAAGATATGCAACTAATTGGAATTCACTTACATGGATTGCTTTTTTAACAGCTTCATAAAATGTTTTCAAAGCAGTATATTTAATTTTCACCTTTTTATGTGTAAAAAGAGTTGTATTAAAATGCATCTGCAGAAAGTTCTATCTTACTGCAGTATGTCTGTTTTGCAATTAAAATGAAAAGTGTTTGGTGCTGGGCCAGACATGAATCTCTTGTTGCAAATCCTTGTGGAAGTGACGAGTTAAGTCAAAAGTGATTACTATTGAGTTAGCCAAATTTGTTTTGAAAAACTGGAGTGTGAATGTTCTTTTTTAACCTCCTTGCAACACATGCAAGCTGAACACTGGTCATGTCTGTTCAATGCAGGTCTCATTTACAAACCCCTTGAGTTTAATATGCTTCTAAATGAAGTGTTACAAATTCTATTTTATCTGTGCCTAGAATAATTTCCAATTGTTTTTTCCCCAATCCCAGAAACATGTCCCTTCAATGACAGCTCCTACTCTCCATAAGGAGTAACATCAGTCTATACTAGTTAAATATTAAAATAAATAATTTACATACACTAGACAATGGATACATTGAATGAAACGTCTAATGAAGAAAAGTTGATCTGGTGCAAACAGCAACCAAAAATATTCTAGATGTTCATTATTAGTAGATATAGGAACAGCTTTAAAACAACTTATTGAAAAATTTGTTTATACTAAAAAGTTAAATAACTTTTAGACATGTATTTTATTTTTTATAGTATCTATCCGTCCGTTCGTCTATCTATCTATCTATCTATCTATCTATCTATCTATCTATCTATCTATCTATCTATCTATCTATCTATCTATCTATCTATCTATCTATCTATCTATCTACATCAAACTAAGGATCACTTGGGATAGAAAGGAAGATTGCATGGGCCACCCCTGTAAACTATTTTGAGATATTGGAGTGCTGTTTATAGCATACTAGCAAAGTGCCCAGCGTTGCTCGGGTTTAAAACTTAAAGTTAACTTATCAATGAGTTAGATGCCACTCCTCCTGTCACTCCTCTGTTACTTCCCTGTCACTCTGCTTTCACTTCTCCTGTCATTCCATATGTCACTCCCCTGTCACTCCTCTGCTACTTTCCTATCACTCCCCCTGTCATTCCTCCTGTCACTCCTCTGTTACTCCCCTGTCACTCCTGTCATTCAACACCATTTACAATTATCTCTGTCCTTTTTCTGACCAAACTCTGCTCACAACTGAACTTATTTTTTGAAACCACACCTTCTTTTCCAAAAAGCCCCACCCTTTTAGAGACCACAAATCGAGAAGTTCCTATTCATTCTATTAGACTAAATTTGGGCTTCAATGTCATCGGGACTGTCACCAATCAGCTTAGCGACCCCGGTCATTTTGGACATTTTATTTTTCACCCGACATGCTGATGGTGGCTGAAGTTGGACTTAAATGGCATCGGGAGTCTCACTATTCATCTCAATGACCCCAAAAACTATAGATTTTAAATTAATATCGGTCGTTTTCCATTATTTTTACATGTGACCCCCTTCCCACCCCTAGAGGTGCTAGAGGTGTCTTACCCCCACAGTATTTGTTTCCAGATTGTAAGTCATATGTGTACCAAGTTTGGTGTCAATTGCTATCTATATAGATATATATGTATATCTGGCTGAGATGCATATATTGCTCTTTTTTCTGTGCGCACAGGCCTGGGATAGGATATTTCCATTCTCCAGCCCTCAGATGCACTCAAATAACCTCCAAATCAGTGGGTGTGGTCAACAAAGGTGACTTGTTCATAAGGTTGCAGGGTGTGGTCATGCTGTGTCATCAATGGGTGGGGCTATTAGACCATACCCACTTGACCTTTGCCAGTACCATGCCACACCCTGCCACATCTTGTGTACCAAGTTTGGTGCAAATCGCTCAAGGATTTCCAGAGTTACGCTGGAACATACACACACACACACATACATACATACATACATACATACATACATACATACGTAGCAAAAATTGTGGTTTTTAATTAATGAAAAATTAACAGTAATTAATTTACATTTTTTTGTTGCCTCGGCCATGTTTTAATACACTCGAATGTAAAATTTCACGATCTTCGCTTGTGAACTGTGGATTTGTATAGAAAGATAGCGAGCCATTCCGGGATTCAGAAGACCCTGGATCTCCTTTCTGGCAACGTGTGGTGAACGGCCATGTCCAAAGAGGTCAGAGAATTCATAAAGGTCTGTTCTATTTTCGCTCAGAATAAGTCTTTGTTTAAAGTTATGTTACAACGTGCTGCCTGTGCTTTTTAGCTCACGTGTTACGCGTTGCTAGGTGGTGGACTGCATAAACCACAATGGGAGGAGTCAAGGTCTCAGTATCTTGATGTCAAGCCATGGAGACAGGGTGGAACGCATGCCAGCAAGGAAGTAGCAGCTGATATAAATCATTTGATCATGGTCAGATCAAAAACAGTAAAATTACTTTCATAATGTGCACCTTTATGTAATTAATTCAGGATTAGGAGAAGCAGCAAATGTAAAATGTGCAGACTTCCAGTAAAAAAGTAAGCTGTTTAGTATCTGTGTACTATAAGCAAGACAAATTATCTTCCCTGTATACAAAAAATACAATTCAGGTACAAAATATCTTCAGGTACAAATTTTCTAGGATTAACCTGGATACATTTTAAGATCCAGAACAACACCAAGGGCTGGATTTACTAAAGGTGATTTGCTTAAAATCACATTTGTTGTGTCTATTTTAAGAGCGATTTTTGCTCCTTTGAAATGGCATGAGTTGATGGACTTGCAAAATCACATAAGTTTAAAAAAATTGCACGCTTTTTTACATGGTAAACATACAAATTGTGTAATTTACTAAGGGGTTTGGAGCTCAAATCGCTGCTAAACTGTTCAAAAATCGCACCAGTTGAAAGAGGTGCCTTAGGCTAGCGAATTTTATCCAAGTCACTAATAAAAGGCCTCTTTTCAATGCAGTAGCCTGTAAAGCAATAAGCGGCAGCATGCCAAGGGTTAATGGCATACTGACACTTATGCTACTGTACCCCGTAACTCTAACATACTACCTATGTCCACCTACATGTAAACATTCCCTGCCCCATTCTAAAAAAAATAATTAAATTAATTCCCTAAGCCTAAAAAATAATTACCTATTGTCCCACTACCGATTTCTAACTAAATCATGGCCCTTAATAAAGCGTACCTATGTGCGTCTAGTTTAGAAAGCATGTTCTGTCATTTATTGTAAAATTCTAAAAATCAATATTGGCCCATAACTGGTCAAATAATTTCCATACCCAAGTAAAAATCCTCCGCATCTGTCCCTATTCCAAAAGCGTACTAACTTGCATTCCCCCCCATATTAAAAAGTTACCATCCTCCCCTAAACACACATTTCAGGCAAAAAATATCCACATAAAAAAGCATATTCTACTCACGGTTCTGTATTGCAGTGTTGCTCCAGGCCATTAAACTTCCCACGGCTGATAGCCTGTCCCTCCCCCGAACAAAACCCAATAAAGACACTGACACATGTGTTGCATTATAAAAGGGGGCAAAATTTATTAATTGGAATTAGAAATGACTATGAATTTTAGTGATAGGTGGCGACAACAGCAGTAAGGGAACAGCAGCAAAGGTAACATCAACCTACCAGCTACTGCCAAAATCATGCCCCGTCTGAAAAGCAAGAAAAAAGTTAGTAAAACCTAAACGTAGGGATGAGGAGGGAGGGAAAAGACAATCCAGGAAAGATCTGGAACAAAATGGAGGCACACTTCAGTGGCAAACGCAGGATTTTGAAAGGGGGGTTTCCAATGCGCGTAATTCATGTGGGGTACATTATCATAGCAAACGTTTTAGAGCTCGAAAACACGGCAAATAAGCTCCGCCACATTCTGCCCAAGCTCTTCTCCTAACCCGCCCACAATGTCATACTGCACAAGGCAAAAATTACCCCTAGCCTGTGTGTGTTTGTGTGTGTGTGTGTGTATGTGTATGTGTGTGTGTTAGGGAATTAGTATGTAAAATTGTGAAGAGCTACTTAACATGATGCACTGTTAAAAAATAAAACATATGTAAAATGACAATACTGATAATATGGTCATACTATCTGACTTCCAGGACAAGCAGGTGGTGGGGCCCCCCGTTTTGTCCGACGCGACGGGAACCCCGAAATGCTGAAAGAGGCTTTCAGCATAACCCAGGCCCTCGCGCAGGAGTCCAATAGAGCGGGACCGATGAATAAAAAGTCGTCGAGGTAATGCGCTATTGAAGAATGCCCAGATCCAACCAACACAGCCCCTAGCCAATTCACAAAATTCCTGTACACTTCCTCGCCTGCGCCGCCCTTCGCTTTAGCCGCCGCCAAACCTTTCTTCCCCTCATTCATTATGCAGAACATATCAACATATTGACCCTTGCGGATACGCTCCTTGGACGACGCCCGCACGTCCCACGCCACGTCCGAAATATCCGAGAGAGTCGGAGGAGGGGCAGTACCTTTGCGTGGAACCACCCGCCCCTTGGACTTAGAGGACTTACCCCCTTTACAACCCACAACGCTCAAAAGGGTCTTTTTTATCATCTTCATGAATTTTTTCACGCTGTTTCATGAATTTTTTGGGGCGGATTTGGGAATCGGAAGAGCCTGCGCTAGAACTAACGCTGCCAACTGAAGACCCTTCTGAAGAGTGACACTCGCCAACGTCACCGCCCTCCACGACTCCTTCCGTCTCACCAACCACAGCTGCTGCCGGAATTTGTTGAGAGGTCCCAGGCAACTCATTCCGAGGCCCCGGCACGCTGACATCTGCCTGCGATGCGAGGGAGACACCTGGAAGACAAATTGAGTTAGGCACGGAATCTGACACCACATTCGCAAGCACGCTAACTCCTACTGAAACGGAAGGCTGACCTGGCATAACTGCACTTGTGGACCCAGCACCTTGAACGCCCTGCAGAGGTGTCTACGGATAAGGCGCTTGAAGGACCGGATATTGATAACTAAAAGGAGCAGGGGGCACCTGAAACTCTGAGCCAAATTGCCAGGGGAACTGCATAAACCCAGGCTGAGAAGGGTAATAAGGCCATTGAGAAACAATGGGAGCCAAAGGGTTAAAACCCGGGTGATGCAACTGCGGAGGCACAGCGGCCGCAGGGGGAGCCAAGAGAGCAGCCGGAGGCAAGCTTCCCTGGCTGCCTACAGAAAATAGGGACCCTACTGGACTGGCCCCAGGTAGCGATCCAGAGAGCAGACCTGCACCAGCAGGCACAGGGGTGTCCGGAATGGCACTGCAGTCAGATGAGGCATGGAGAGGCCCAGGGTGAGGAGAGGCACTAGCCCCCCCATGTTGCAGTGCACCAGCGGTGGATCCACGGCCCCCCCCTTGAGCCCCCCCCCTAAAAAAGTTTCCGCCCCTTAGCCCTGTTGGTAGACTGCCCAGATGATCCAGCATTGGTGGCAGCGGGAGATACTGCATGTGGAGAAACGGCAGAGGCCCGCCTGTAACCCAGGCCTCTACCGCTCGCTGCAACGTGTAGCAGCGGGAGAATTAAATAGTCTGGTTAAAATCATGTGTCTACAAGTGACATAACCTACACAGCGATAGCAACCCGGGGATTTAAAGGCCAGATTCGGAATCTGGGCCCTATGTTGAGAAATGTCGGTCTTGACAACCCAGTCCCTTATATTCCTGTCACGCTGATAGCATGGCATCAAATGTTTGTTTTTAAAGATGGGAAGTGTAGCATCAGTCTGAATAATTGGCCAAACCGCTCGAGTGGCCTGATTAATAAAAGGACTTGCCCTATTGAAATGATGGGTCCAGGGGATTTACTTCTCCCCTGCAGTAATTGATCAATTACTTCAAGGGACAAATAAATCCTCTACTTCAGAAAACAAAATCCCCTGGACCCATCATTTCAATAGGGCAAGTCCTTTTATTAATCAGGCCACTCGAGCGGTTTGGCCAATTATTCAGACTGATGCTACACTTCCCATCTTTAAAAACAAACATTTGATGCCATGCTATCAGCGTGACAGGAATATAAGGGACTGGGTTGTCAAGACCGACATTTCTCAACATAGGGCCCAGATTCCGAATCTGGCCTTTAAATCCCCGGGTTGCTATCGCTGTGTAGGTTATGTCACTTGTAGACACATGATTTTAACCAGACTATTTAATTCTCCACATACAGGATAAAAATATCGGATTCGACATGTCCTGAATTGCTTATCCAAATATGTGGTGTATATTCTGCAGTGCCCCTGTGGCTTATGCTACATGGGGAAAACGATCAGGACCTTCAGAAAAAGGTTCAATTTGCACCGCTCTGCTATCAGGTCAGCACTTAATACAGGGAAGACGGACCAACCTGTGGCCCGTCATTTTGTGGACCAGAAACATTCTCTCCCAGAATTAAAATGCCGGGTAATTGATCATGTCCCCTTGAACCCCCGGGGGGGCGATAGAGATACTGCCCTTCTGTGTTTAGAGTCTAAATGGATTTTCACTTTGGGGACGGTCAAACCTGGAGGTTTGAATGAACTTCTCCCTTTATCTTGTTATTTGTAATGCATATCTGATTTGGTATTTTGATGCTCATTGTTTTTTTCATTATTATTGTCTGCTTTATTGTATGCGGCGTAACTGCATGGTTTCTGCCTAGGGGTGTCTGTCTGAAGATACCCTGCATAGCCTTATATTGGTTTGATGATTTTTGCTTTTTCATGTGGTTTGTTGGTTTATTTATTGTTTTCCCCCTGTTATTTTTTGCATGTTGTTTTTTATTTTCATCACTTTGTTATATGTATGTATTTAGTTTTACTACAGGTGATGACATAATGTATGTCTGTGTATTCCCAGATAACTGAGCCCCAGCTGACTACAGTTCGCTTAGACCAGGGGTTCTCAAAACATGGTACGCGTACCACTGGTGGTATGCGTACCTCTGTTAGGTGTTAGGTGGTACGCGGCAGGCGGTCCACTTGCTGCAATGCTGTAATGTTGTTTAGTATAATAGAGCCAAACTTAAGCTGATTTTTACACACTGTGTCAGTAAAGATTAGTTTAAGCCTGCAGCCTGTCACACTAAACAACATTACAGCGTCCAGGAACACGAGCCGAGGGGGCGGAGATTCCGACTGGCACTGCAGGAAGAGGATCCAGAGAGCTGATGGAAGGAAGGAAGTGCTGGAGGCTGGATCAGGTAAGGTAAAAGGTGGAACTGGAGTGTGCATTGTGTGGAGAGGGAGATGCCAGAAGGGGGGAAATGTGTGATATGTAATGTAGAGAGGGATATAAAGGAAGGGCAGGGATGATAATGTGTGGAGAGGGATATATATATATATGAGCAGGAGAGTGTAATGTGTGGAGAGGGAGATATATATATATATCTCCCTCTCCACACATTACACTCTCCTGCTCATATATATATATATCCCTCTCCACACATTATCATCCCTGCCCTTCTTTTATATCCCTCTCCACATTAAATATCACACATTTCCCCCCTTCTGGCATCACCCTCTCCACACAATGCACACTCCAGTTCCACCTTTTACCTTACCTGATCCAGCCTCCAGCACTTCCTTCCTTCCATCAGCTCTCTGGATCCTCTTCCTGCAGTGCCAGTCGGAATCTCCGCCCCCTCGGCTCGTGTTCCTGGACGCTGTAATGTTGTTTAGTGTGACAGGCTGCAGGCTTAAACTAATCTTTACTGACACAGTGTGTAAAAATCAGCTTAAGTTTGGCTCTATTATACTAAACAACATTACAGCATTGCAGCAAGTGGACCGCCTGCCGCGTACCACCTAACACCTAACAGAGGTACGCATACCACCAGTGGTACGCGTACCATGTTTTGAGAACCCCTGGTCTAAGCGAACTGTAGTCAGCTGGGGCTCAGTTATCTGGGAATACACAGACATACATTATGTCATCACCTGTAGTAAAACTAAATACATACATATAACAAAGTGATGAAAATAAAAAACAACATGCAAAAAATAACAGGGGGAAAACAATAAATAAACCAACAAACCACATGAAAAAGCAAAAATCATCAAACCAATATAAGGCTATGCAGGGTATCTTCAGACAGACACCCCTAGGCAGAAACCATGCAGTTACGCCGCATACAATAAAGCAGACAATAATAATGAAAAAAACAATGAGCATCAAAATACCAAATCAGATATGCATTACAAATAACAAGATAAAGGGAGAAGTTCATTCAAACCTCCAGGTTTGACCGTCCCCAAAGTGAAAATCCATTTAGACTCTAAACGCAGAAGGGCAGTATCTCTATCGCCCCCCGAGAGTTCAAGGGGACATGATCAATTACACGGCATTTTAATTCTATTTGGGTGGAGAGAGGCATTTAAAAGACCAAATGAAGGCGCGGTTATGCAGTTAAGTTCCTAAGTAGACGCTACGCATTCAAATGTGAACCTCCAGTTAAGAGAGCCCTATGGCACTCGTAAGTCACATAAGAACCTGAAAACCGGGGGCGTTCCGAGTTAGTTTCATTGCTATTAGTTGTGTATATTTAGGAACCTATCGCGTTCTTAAGTGTGAATCAGGTCCATAATCATTATATTATACAAATGAAACATTATATTTGGCATGGTATGTGGTGTTGTTCAGAATGTTATTTTAGGAAAATTATTTATTTTAAATAAAAGCACAAAGCTCACCAACATCTTAATGAATTAATGATTTTCACCTTTCTAGAGCCCTAATGTACATTTAAGAATATATATATACTGTCGGTGTGGGACGGCACTCTGAGGTTTTCACATAAGTAAACAAAAGGACTCCAAGTCACTTGTACATGCAGTGTACCAACGTTTCAGCACTAATTTATTGTGCTTTCATCAGGGCAGATTGTACAAGAATAAAACATGCTTATATAGACTAATAAAGTAGAGAACTTACCCATCACCTTCCCGCTAAACGAGGCTGGCTGGTGGGCTCTCGTCCCGAGCATAGGAAGTGACCTGTGCATGTGCACCGGATGGAGCATCATACTTGGGACGGGAATCCTCAGTTGCCTTGGTGACTATCAACAAAACACAAAGTAAACAATCACCACGTGTTCAAACAATGCCCCGTGCACTTAATATATGCGGGGTCATAGTGGTGCAGCCACTGTTACGCATATAAGTACAGTGCTGGTCAATAATACTTAGTGTAAAAAGTTACATGTGCATAAAAACATGAAAACATAAATATCTGTAAAAGAAACGCTGTCACTGGTATATGACATGCGGGGAATAATCGTAGAAATCTAATATTACATAGGCTGGCCTAGACTACATCATCTCTCCAATTTGTACAACTGACTTCTTGACCCCATAGGCTTAAGGAACTGATTTAATAGTCCTGGAATGCTTTTTCTACGTGCGGTCTAGGCTGTATCCTCTGGATCTGGAATACTTCGATTATTGGAAACATGCATAATTGACTGTCTCGTTTAGGCCCCACGGAACCTGTGTCCTTAATTCGACAATCCATTTGGTTTCACATTTCAAGAGCATATTATTCCTGTCTCCTCCCCTACTTGGTATGGGAACATGATCTATGATCTTGTATCGTAGGGATGCCAAACTATGCTTGCACAACGCAAAGTGTTTGGCCACTGGTTGCTCTGAGGGTTTTCCTGCCACTGCCGCTCGTATAGCCGATCTATGGAGGGCCATCCTCTCCTTGAACTGGCGGTTAGTCTTGCCTATATAGTGGAGTCCACACGGGCATGAAATCATGTAAATAACAAATCTCGATGTACAGCTTACTCTGTGTTTTATACTGTATTTCCTGCCAGTATAGGGATGATGAAAAGACACACACTGCTCCATATATCTACAGGTGGTGCAGTTTGGACACCTGTAGCAACCTAATTTGGTGGTAGCTGTATGTCGCTGTGTCACATCCGTGCGGACTAATTCGTCCCTGAGGTTCTTCCCTCTTTTATAACTCGGCATCAGTTGTACATTGGCCAATGACTTGAGATTGGAATCCTCCTGAACTATCGGCCAATATCTATGCATAGATTTTTTATAGGCAGTATGTCGCTCTGTGTACGTATGCACAAATGGAAGTTTGTGTTGTGTTGTTTTCTTTGGTTTAAGTGTCAGGGTCTCTTCACGGGGATGTCCATCACTCTTTGCATGTCTCTGCACAATGCTTCTCTCTGATAGCCTCTTTGTTCAAACTTGTTACTCATGAGCTGCATATGTTGTTTTGCAGTCATAGGGTCACTAGTGACCCTCCGTACTCTCAGAAATTGGGAGTGTGGGAGAGCATACTTAAGTGTTGCAGGGTGGAATGAAGAGGCTTGCAATAAAGTATTTCTATCAGTCGGTTTTTGATATGTTTCAGTCTGTAGTCTGTTCTGTTCGACTTTGACGACCACATCAAGGAAATGAATCTGCTGTTCATTGATGTCATAAGTAAACCTGATGGTCGTCCTATTGTTGTTAAGTTCGGTGATGAGGTCCAAAAAGGATTGTACGTCTGACTTCCATATTATAAACATATCGCCGATAAATCGTGCGATAAATGTGTGCTCCTTGTATGAATCTCTGATCTCCAAATAAGTACTGCTCCTCATATTCATTCATGAAAATATTCGCAAACGACGGGGCCACATGTGACCCCATCGCGCATCCCGTCTTTTGCAAAAAGTATTCCCCGTTGAACATAAAGTAGTTCTCAGTTAGCGTTCTTTCTAAAAGTTTGATGAGTAGTTGAATGTTCATCCCTGAGTATTCCTGATCTTTTAGGAGATATTTTTCCACTGCCATTAGACCTTCACGGTGTGGAATACATGTTTATAGACTTTTGATGTCTACAGTAATTAATGTACAGCCTGTGGGTATTTCTTGCAATGCTATTATTTTGTTAATAAAGTCGGTGGTATCCTTAATATAGGATCTACCCCTTTGTACTGTTGGTTGGAGTTGACTGTCGAGATATTTAGAGACGTTCTGATACAAGGAATTTCTGGCCGAGATTATCGGCCTACCCGGAGGTCTGGTGGCGTCCTTGTGGACCTTTGGGACAGTGTAGAAGCAAGGGGTGATAGGGTGGTCCATCCGCATGTATTCTGCTGTCTGTTTCGTTATGAGTTGTTCATCCTCAGCTTGTTTCAGCATGAGATCCAACGAAGCTTTGTATTGGGTGGTGGGATCTGTGGTCAATATACTATATGTGTTCGTGTCCCTCAACTGCGAGTAAGCTTCATCAAGGTAGTCCAGAGGATACAGCCTAGACCGCACGTAGAAAAAGCATTCCAGGACTATTAAATCAGTTCCTTAAGCCTATGGGGTCAAGAAGTCAGTTGTACAAATCGGAGAGATGATGTAGTCTAGGCCAGCCTATGTAATATTAGATTTCTACGATTATTCCCCGCATGTCATATACCAGTGACAGCGTTTCTTTTACAGATATTTATGTTTTCATGTTTTTATGCACATGTAACTTTTTACACTAAGTATTATTGACCAGCACTGTACTTATATGCGTAACAGTGGCTGCACCACTATGACCCCCCATATACTAAGAGCACGGGGCATTGTTTGAACACGTGGTGATTGTTTACTTTGTGTTTTGTTGATAGTCACCAAGGCAACTGAGGATTCCCGTCCCGAGTATGATGCTCCATCCGGTGCACACGCATAGGTCACTTCCTATGCGCGGGACGAGAGCCCACCAGCCAGCCTTGTTTAGCGGGAAGGTGATGGGTACGTTCTCTACTTTATTAGTCTATATAAGCATGTTTTATTATTGTACAATCTGCCCTGATGAAAGCACAATAAATTAGTGCTGAAACGTTGGTACACTGCATGTACAAGTGACTTGGAGTCCTTTTGTTTACTTATGTGAAAACCTCAGAGTGCCGTCCTACACTGCCAGTATATATTGCTCACATAGCTGGACGTGCACCTGAGTGCTTAACGAGACAGGACAAAGGAGTGCCTTCCAATCCTCACAGCTATATATATATATATATATATATATATATAT
>WWET01004117.1:0-26401 GCA_011038615.1 Limnodynastes dumerilii
CTCAGTGTAATGTCGTAGCTCTGGATCAGCCCCTTAGTGCCTAGAACCTGCCTCCTGTTTTTAGGTACCTAATGGCACTTAAGATTGACATTGGGCTACATTATCTTACCGTGCGTAGTTTCCTTCTTAAGAAGGAAACTACGCATGGATAATGCCCTCCCCGGCTAATCTAAATCCCTCCCTTCTTCCACTTCTACCTAAACACTCCCGAGGAGGCATTACACCGCCTCTTTCTTACTAAACAGTATTTAAAGGCTGCACGGAGGCAATCTACGTGCCTAACTGGTGACTCTCACAACGACTTGCAGTGTGTGATCCCGGTGCTCTCCTAGCAATCGGGATCCACACAATCCTTGGCAGCAGCGGTTCATGTGTCCTGACTGCTAGGCAGCCAGGACGCTTCTTCCTCCTTGCGCCCGTTGCAGTGCTCAGCTGCTCTCTCTCTCTCCGGCTGATTCCCCTGTCGGGAACAGCCGCCTATCATGGTAGGGGGCTGGTCCAATCCTTCAGATTTTATTGGCCAGTTCCCCTGTAAATAGCCAGCGCCTCCTTCCCTTCACCAGAGTGCTGGTTATACCGTCCTTCATGTGTCCCAGTCATTTTGCCTTTTCTCCTGCCTCTGCTTTTGCCCTTTGTTCCAGTCCCTTTGCTCCTCATCTCCTGCCTCCTTGACCTCTTGCGCTTTGCTCTTCAGTTTATCTCTTGTGCCTCTGAGCTTTCTTGAGTGCCCCTCCAGTACTGCCCAGTTTCTTCGCCATTAACCCTTTGTTTGCCATTCCCTCTCTTCCTCTCTTCTTGGTGTCATCTCCTGTTCGTCCAATCTTTCCCTGTGATTCCCCTTTAGTCCTCTGTTGGGTTCCGTGTTCCACGTGGTCCGTCACAAATCAGTCCCTTCTGACTTTGTCTTTTCCCGCTTTCTGCTCTACCTGTACCTTTGTCATCCTGTACGTATTTTCTCTCTTCTACGACTTTGGTTCTGGGCTCTCTTCTACGACTTCAGTTCTGGGGTCCGCGACCTATTGTTGGGGTGCAGCCAATTCCAACCCCACCATCAGGGGCTCTGGTGAATACCCCCTGATAACAAAGACTCTGCGCCCTGGTAACCACTCTCGTAGCTTCCTTCTTCCTCTTACATTATAACCAGCCCCCAGACATTGGGCTCTTAGGGCCTGATCCAGAGCTATGACTGCAAGCGAGCGTACGCTCATCGTAAGCGAAAATTTGTGAAAAAAAACGCACTACGCATGTGCAGTATGACAACTTCCGGTCGACCGAAGGACATGAGCGTACAGCGAGCGAATGTTCAGCGTATTTTTCGCTCAAGGGGCGTGCGTTTTTTACGACGAGAGTCTGGACGCTGGAGTTACTACACAGAGGCGGGGATAGCCATTTAAATTGTACAGTATGGGCGTGCTAAGCCCAGTACGACCAGCGTATCGCTACGAAAATTCGCACGTACGCTGGAAAATCTTAGGGTAGGGTTCAGCCGCCGTAAGCAGTTACAATCAATGGGAGTGTTATGGGCGTGAAAGTTTTTACGCCCGGGCGTACGTTCGCTACGCTCGCGGGCGATTGCGGTCGTAGCTCTGGATCAGGCCCTTAGTCCCAATGGACCCCACAAATCCTAGCCATGCTCAAGTTCTGGCAAACCAGATTCAAGCTGTCTCCTAGGTGGTCCAAAACCTTTCAGATTGTCTTGCCACTCATGAAGCTGCGACTCAGACAGTCCAGGAACCCTGGCAGCATACAGTGGCTGAGCCTAAACTCAATCTCCCGGACTGCAAGACCTTCCGAAACTTCCAGGAGAGCTGCAAGCTCTATTTCCGCCTGCGTCCTGTCTCTTCTGGTACCGAAGAGCAACGAGTGGGAATTGTTATTTCGCTCCTGCAAGGATTCCCTCAGTCCCAGGCATTCAGACTTCTGGCTGGGGATCCAGCACTTTCTTCCGTGGATGCTTTTTTCAAAGCGTTAGGATTGTTATATCACAATCCAGATCGCGTGGCATCTGCTGAATCCCGGTTCCGCCGACTTCAGGAGATGGTTGGCGGATAGCCTTTAGAACGACCCTGCAGTCCGGAGTCAATATCGTCTAGGTCTCTCTGACCAGTTCAAAGGCACCTTGGTCCAGTACTCCCCTCCTGATTCTTTGGAGAAACTAATGCAGCTTGCCATCAGGATTGATCGTCGTTTCAAAGAGAGGCGTCAAGAGAAAGATTCCACCTCTGCTTCGTTTCCTAACCTTGCATGGTTACATCCTCAGCCACCTACTAGGACACAGAGGAGCCAATGCAACTGTCCAAGGAGGAGAGAAATCATCGCAGACTCTCGGGTCTATGCTTGTAGTGTGGCCTCCGGGGCCATTTTCTCCGTGATTGTCCTACTCGCCTAGTAAAAGACAAAGCCTAGATGATAGGGAAAAGGTATGTCTAGGCTCTCAAATTTTCTCTTCCTCTAATGCGCTATTACTTCCAGCTGCTCTTTCTTTCAAAAGGACTGTTGTTAACATTTCTGTCTTCCTTGACAGTGGTGCAGCTGGCAATTTCCTGGATATTTCTTTTGCCAAGTCACTGGAAATCCCGTTCTTGGAACTCAAGTCTCCTCTCACAGTGTGTGGATTAGATGGCAAACCATTGTCTGTTGGAAGAGTAACGTATTCCACTCCTTCTTTTGTCTCCGTGGGTGCACTACATGTTGAAAAATGATCCCTGTTTCTAATTCATTGTCCGGCTACACCCCTGATTCTAGGTCATCCTTGGCTTCAACTATACAATCCTCTTTTTGATTGGATCAGGGGAGATATTGTCAACTGGAGTAACTATTGTGTTTGCAATTGCCTTCGTCTTCCTCTTTGTGGCCAACTTCCACTCGCTGTGCTCCCAGGTCTTCCGGACCATTATGCTGATTTCGCTGATGTCTTTTCTAAAACAGCTGCTGACGTCTTACCTCTTCACCGTACTTATGACTGTTCCATTGAACTGCTTCCGGATGCTAAATTTCCTATGAATAGGTTGTATTCTCTTTCTCGTCCAGAAACCAAGGCTAGGTGGAAGAGAACTTCGCTAAAGGATTTATTCCAAATCTCCCCTAGGGGCCCAGTTTTTCTTTGTTGAAAAGAAGGATGGGACTCTGCGTCCTTGCATTGATTACAGATCCCTTAATAAAATCTCCATCAAAAACACCTATCCGTTACCGCTCATCTGTCTTATTTGATCAACTTAGAGAAGCAGTTGTGTTCTCCATAATCGATTTAAGAGCAGCCTACAACCTCTACGTATAAAAGAGGGTGATGAGTGGAAGACTGCCTTCAACACCTTGTCTGGACATTATGAGTACTTGGTGATGCCATTAGGTCTCAGCAACACCCCAGCAATCTTCCAAGATCTAATTTATGATGTCATGCGAGATTTTCTCAGAAGATTTGTTATCGTTTATATCAACGACATCTTGATCTACTCCTGTTCCTTGCCTGAACATCGCCAACATCTCAGATTACATAGAAACATAGAAAGTGACAGTAGATAAGAGCCACATGGCCCATCTGTCTGTCCATTTGTTTATTCAAAACTATACTGACCCTAGCCCTATTTACCCTCAATTAAGTTTACAATTTAGGATATCCTTATATTTATCCCAAGCATGTTTAAACTGTTCTACTGTATTGGCCTCAACCACCTCAGATGGGAGGCTATTCCACTTATCTATCACCCTTTCAGTGAAGTAATTTTTTTCTGCACATTTCCTTTCCTCCCACCACCCTTCAGTTTGTACACATGCCCTTGTGTTCTAATACACCTCTTCCTTTGAAAAATTCCACCCTCTTATACCTGATTACACCCTTTGATATATGTGAAAGCTTCTATCACGTCCCCTCTCTCCCTTCTCTGCTCCAATCTATAAATGTTTACTTCCTCCAGTCTTTTCTTGTATGTTTTGTGACACAGGCCATGCACCATTGTAGTTGCTCTTCTTTGCACAGTCTCTAATGTATTTATGTCTTTCTGGAGATACGGCCTCCAGAACTGAACACAGTGGGCTATATTTACAAAAAAAAAAATTTCCCCCGAAGGGAAGGCTGCTCCAAGCTCGCCTGTGTTCGCGGCGAGCCTGGCAGCTTCCCCTTAAATATTTACCAATACTCACCCCTCCGCCGAGGTCCCTCGAAGTCCCTGGAAGTGCTCTGCCCGCAGCGCAGGCACTTTATATCGAATGAAGTGCCTGCGTATGCGCAGAGACTTCACAGCCGCACTTAGCACACCACTTCCCTTGGACAACTGATAAAGTCATTTGGCTTTCAGTATCATCTATATGCTAATGATACACAAATCTACCTATCCACTCCTGATCTTTCGCCAACTGTTTTGGCCTAACTGAATGTCTCTCTGCCATTTCATCCTAGATGTCCTCCCACCATCTCAAACTCAATCTTTTAAAAACAGAGCAAATAATATTTCCACCTGCCAATAAAAATCACCCACCTCGACTCTCCATCTCTGTTGACAACAATTATATAATCCCTACTCATAAAGTTTGATGCTTAGGTGTCACTTTAACTCTGAACCATTATTTATTCCCCATATACAATCTGTTTTTAAATCTTGGTATATACATCTAAAAACATTTTCAGAATACACAAATATCTCATGCACTGATCATCTCGCTTTGATTTTGGCAATGATCGGACAAAATTATAAAACTGCCCCCTACAATCCATATTGCATGCAGTAGCTAGACTGATTTTCCTTGCAAAATGCTCCTCTAGACCTGCACCACTCTGTTAATCTTTACATTGGTTGCCGATGTACTACAGAATCAAATATAAAATCCTACAAAGCCATCAATAACACTGCACCCACATACATATCCCCAATTATCTCAAGATTTATCCCAGCTTACTCTCTTAGATCTTCACAGGACATACTTCTTTCCTCTACTCTAAACTAGTGCTCCTCATCTTTTTCTCACCCTTGGCACACCAAAGCCATTCCCAGAATTATGTGGCACACCAAAAGCAAAATATACAAAAAAAAAGCAGGAATTGCAAAGTGCATACACAGAAATTACATTTAATTGTTATTTTTTATTTGATAAAATTTAAAATCGCAGCTAATAACTTTTTTCTTATAACTAATTTAACTATGTTAAGCCCCATCATGCGTCTGCAGCCTCCCCAGTAGCCCCATCATAAGTCTGCAGCCTCTCCAGTAGTTTCCATTCATGTGTCTGCAGCCTCCTCATTTCCTTAAGGCAAGGTCTTCCAGTGCTTTTTCTCCTGTTGGAGGCATTGCACCACGGCACACTTGGCAACGTTCCGTGGCACACTGGTGTGCCATGGCACACTGGTTGAGGAGCACTGCTCTTAATAACGTCATCTGAAGATTAAATATTACTGTTTTTTCTAAATTATTATTACTATTATAAATAAATAAATATAAACAAACATTTTAAAAAAAAGTACAGAGTTCAACTTACCTGTCCGGCGTCTTTCTCTGCAGTCCCAGAGTTGAAGTCCCGGCGTATGCGCATGTTACGGTACCCCGGGCTTACCCCAACAGGGAACCGGAGTGACCAGAGAGAGAGAGAGAGTGAACACGGGTACTCACCGGTTTGTAGAGCCTGATTTCCGTCTGAGTATTCGCTAGAGCCCCTGATGGTGGGGATAGACTGGAGCTGGTGGGACTTCGTCAGGATACGCACCTTTAGAGAAAACCCGGGAGAAGAATAGGAAGAAAAGACAGAGTAAGACAGTTTGGAGGTAAGTAAGAGAGGAGAAGTGGGAGTAGACAGGTCAGTAGAATATGACCTGTAACAAACAACGCTTTACAATGAACACTGACGTGAAGACAAGAGAGGATGACGGGACTGACAAGACTTACTAAACAAACTAGGGCAGTCACACACACACATACACCAGCGGTAACCCCCGAAGGGGTTAACAGAAAACAGACACTCAGGAGAGGCAAGGCAAACACGAATGGTTAAACACACGAAGGTTGGAGAGAGGGTAATGGTACACTAAGGAAAACAGGCAAGGTACTGGGCAGGTATAAAATGGGACACTCAAGAACAATAGAGAAAGAGCACAAGGCAAGGAGAGGCAGAGAAGCAGCAGGCACAGTGACTGGGAAGAAACTATAACCGGCACTGAGCTGCTGCAGGCCTGAGTTGAAATAGAGGCAGGTGGCCTCTGATAGGCTGAACTCAGACCAGCCTCTAACACTATGTGGAACGCCTCCCAGAACGGGGAGACGTGGTCAGAACTCCGGGGAGGACGTGGAGCGTGTGCCTGCCCGAGGCTGCGGCGCCGCTCCACGTGTCTTTGTTGACATGCTGTGATCAGCATGTGCGGCTGGAGAGGAGGAACGGCTGCTGTGGCTCTCGCGACGGGACCGGCCTGAACGGCTGGAGGGGTGAGTCAGCCGCGTGTCAGAGCGGCACATAACAGTTTCCTAATTGTTTCATGCAAAACAAAAGCATCACACCCACTGCAATGCACAAGAGTAGACATCCTAGAAGGTTTATTTGAATAAAAAAATCAGCAAACTATGCTTAACCAACAAATCATACAACTACTTTAAATGGGCCCAAATCCAGCCCAAATCTAGTTTCAAACTCCAGGTACAACTCCAATATGCTTGGAAAACCAATGCTTAGAAAAGCAGGCTATGAAAAGCAGGCAGTTTATACCTTGGCAGGTTTAAACTAAACCCCTGGTGCTGCAAAGACTCTCGTGAGAACTCTCTCTATGCCAAGTTGGAAAAGTGCGAGTTCGGGTTGGTCTTCATCCTCGGGCCAATTCTTTTCATTCAATGCCATCTGCTGTTAAAGGTCCTCACAAATCTACGCGCTCGCTGCTATCAAGTCATCTTCCCTTCAGTCTAAAGGATTTTTTGATTGTCACCGTAAGACTTCTTCCTTCAAGGTCAGGCAATGGGTTTGGCTATCTATCCTTAATATTCGGATTCTTCAACCTTCCAAAAAGTTTGGTCCCAGATTCATTGGTCCCTATCAGATCATTCAAAAGATCAATCCTGTCAGCTTCAGGTTAAATCTGCCCCATAGTCTTCGGATTCTTTGCACCTTTCATTGTTCTCTATTCAAACCGGTCTTTTTCTCTCACAGATTCTCCTCCAATTCTTTCAGAAGACCCTCTCCTGTTCTGGTGAATGGTCAGCAAGAATTGTTGTCGATTCCATTCTGGATGCCAAGTGGGTACAAGGCCAACTTAATTTTATTATTCACTGGAAGGACTATGGTCCAGAAGAGAGATCTTGGGTACCAGCCAGGGAGGTTCATACTGATGAACTCAAGAAGGACTTCTACAAAAAATTTCCTTGGAAACCTATACTGAGGGGTTCCCTAACCCCCCATCACAGGAGGGATAATGTTACGAGCCGGCGCGCTCTCACGGCGGCTTGCAGTGTGTGATCCTGGGGCTCTCCTAGCAACCGGGATCCACACAATAATTGGCATCAGCGGTTCACGTAGCCTAGCAGCCAGGACGATTTTTCCTCCTCGCGCCCGTGGTGGCGCTCAGCTGCTCTCTTTCTCTCCGGCTGATTCCCCCACCGGGAACAGCCGTCTATCATGACAGGGGGCTGGTCCAATCCTTCAGCTCTGATTGGACAGTTTCCCTGTAAATAGCCAGCGCCTCCTTCCCTTCTCTTCTGGTTACCGTCCTTCACGTGACCCAGTCTTTCTGCTTTTGCCCTTTGTTCCAGTCCTTTTGCTCTTCATCTCCTGCCTCCTTGACCTCTTGCTCTTTGCTCTTCAGTTTATCTCTTGTGCCTATAGCTTTCTTGAGTGCTCCTCCAGTCCTGCCCAGTTTCCTTGCCGTTAACCCTTTGTTTGCCATTCCCTCTCTTCCTCTCTTCTTGGTGTGATCTCCTTTTGTGCAATCCTTGCTCTCTCCTGTGTGCTAGTTTTTGTCACCCCTCGGGGGTACCGCTGTGGGTTTGCGTGAGTGCGTTCCCTACTTCGTCCAGTCTGTCCCTGTGATTCCCCTTTAGTCCTTTGTTGGGTTCCGTGTTCTGTGTGGTCTGTCACAAGTCAGTCCCTTCTGACTTTAACTTTTCCCGCTCTCTGCTCTACCTGTACCTTTGTCATCCTGTACGTATTTTCTCTCTTATACGACTTCGGTTCTGGGGGCAGCGACCTGTTGTTGAGACGCAGCCTATTCCAACCCCACCATCAGGGGCCCTGGTGAACACCACATGATAACAAAGACTCCACGCCCTGGTAACCGCTCTCGTAGCTTCCTTCTTCCTCTTACAACTGGTACAAAGATTGCGTAAATGACCTACTACACATGCGTAGTAAATCAGTTCTCAAATCTCCGCACCTAAGAAGCAGAAGCATCTTAAGTGTGAATCAGGTCCATTGTCTTTATTTGTTGCAAGAGTTTTACTAATTAGGACTGTTTATTATTTATTTATTAACAAGTTTTTATATAGCGCCAGCAGATTATGTAACGTTTTTTAATTTTTAACAATTAGTATTAACAAGACTAGGTGGGTAAGAGTGCCCTGCTCACGAGCATACACTCTATAGGACAGTGGGTTTATACATAAGGGCAGCCGGGTTGTATGGTAAAAGTGCTCAGTGCTCTGTATGATCCAGCCACACAGCAGTGTTAGTAACAGAGATGAAGGCATTTTAGAATAGAAAGAGAGAGTGCGCGGGTTTATGTTACTAATGTAATAGAAAGGCAAAATGGAAAGCAAAGTGGTTTTTAATATGGTAAATAAAGCTTAAGCAGTTTTAAGAATCTGATAAGCTTGTCTAAAGAGGGGGTGTTTTAAGAGAGCACTTGAAAGTTTGGAGAGTAGGTGATAGTCTTAATGGGCAAGGAAGGTTATTCCAGAGAGTGGGTGAAGCCCCGGAGAAGTCCTGTAACCGGGAATCTGAGCATTTATGAAGTGCAGGAGAGAGTTGTAGATCTTGTGATGATCTGAGAGAGCGAGCTGGGATATATCTCAAGACGAGTGAGGATATGTATGCAAATGCAGTGTAGGTTTATGGCTTTATAGGTTAGCAAGAGGATTTTGTATTGATTCTATAGTAAACAGGCAACCAATCTAGAGACTGACAGAGTGGACTAGCTTTATTTGATTGTTTTGCAAGGAAAATCAGTCTTGCTGTTGCATGCATTATAGACTGTAGTGGTCTAACTTTGTATTGTGGGAGTCCAATAAGGAAAGCATTCAAGTAATCAATGCGGGAGATGATCAGTGCATGAATGAGAGTTTTAGCAGTGTCTTGTGAGAGATATATATTCGCATTCTAGAAATGTTTTTTAGGTATATATAACAGGGTATAGAAACAGATTATATGTGGGGCACAAAGGACAGTTCAAAGACAAGTGTAACAACTAGGCAGCTTGAAGCGTAGAGAATATTTCAGTGTTGTCAACAGAAATAGAGAGACCAGGTGGGTAGCTTTAGTTAGCAGGAGGAAATAATAATAGCTCTGTTTTTGAAAGATTGATTTGAGATGGTGGGAGGACATCCAGAATGAAATGGCAGAAAGACATTCAGTTACAAGGGCCAGCACGGTTGATGATAGATCATGGATAGATAGGTAGATTTGTGTATCATCTGCATAGAGATGATATTGAAAACCAAATAACTTTAGTAGTTGTCCAAGTGAAGAGGTATAGATAGGGAAGAGTAATGGACCCAATACTGAGCTTTGTGGTACTCCAGATAGTGGAAGGGCAGGAGATGTAGACCCAGAAAAGTGAACACAGAAAGAGCGATTTAAGACAGAATGTGAAACAGGAAAGGGCTGCATCCTGAATACCTAGTGATTGTAACATTTGTATGAGAAGAGAGTGGTCAACAGTGTCAAAATCAGCAGAAAGATCCAGGAGAATTAGAAGATAGCAGTGACCTTTAGATTTAGCAGTAATTAAATAACTGACCACCTTGATCAGTGCCGTCTTGGTGGAATGTTGAGAAAGAAAGCCTGACTGGAGAGGATCTAGAAGATTGTGTAAGTAAAGAAAGTGAGTGAGGCGAGTGTCTTTCAAACAGCTACGAGGGGCATGGGAGCTGGGAAATAAGACAATAATTTGAGGGAGCGTTTGGGTCTGAGTTTAGTTTTTCAGAATTGGACTAATCAGTGCATGCTTGAATAAAGAGGGGAAGATACCAGTCATAACAGAGAGATTACAGATTGTAGTTAAGGTTGAAATAAGTACAGAAGATAGACATCGACTGACTTGTGAGGGCAACGGATCAAGAGGGCAGGTAGTAGAGTAGGAAGAGAAGAAAATAGAAGATACTTCCTTTTCATTTGTGAGATGGGATGAAGACACAGTGGCAGAGGGTGGAGGAAATGTGTTGGATAGTATGTTGGTAGATGAGGAGTAGGATGATAATTCCTGTCTTATCTTGTCCTTAAAGTAAATTGCAAGATCTTGGGCATTGATGGAGGTCGATGGATCGTACACAGGAGGGTTCAGAAATGGAGTTAAATTACGAAAGAGGTGTTTTGGGATAGAAGCCTGAGTAGAAATGAGAGATTGAAATTAGTTAGTATTAGTGTGCTACGGCTGACACTGAATTCACAATGGTGCATGAGGGGTAGCTGGAGCTACTTGGTCAAGGACATTTGATAGAGTTTGGTTTAGGTGAGATACTGCTAAATCAGGAGAGTGGAAGTTAGAGACTGGAAGTAAAAGTTGTTGCACAGATTGAGTAAGTTGGTCAAAAATAATGACATTAAGATTTCTACGGGTGTGAGAAGCTGTTGCAGAATTAAAAAGCTTAGAGCTAGAATTTGTGTGGGAGGGTTTGCAGGTGACACGGTGATGGTCCAAGAGAGGGTGAAGAGAGTTTTTAAGATCAGCGACTGAGCACAGTTTTGAAAATACAAGATTAATGCAATTGCTATCTCATCTACACACAGAGGGTACAAGATGCATACAGTGTGTACTTTATAGGATTAAAAAGAAACTCAAGGGTCTGTAGGACTGTGAATGTGCAATTTTGGGAAATAAGTAGTCCACCTCCACCTCCCCATTTGTCTCCAGGCCTGGAGGCATCAGTAAAGTGGAGACCACCATGTGAAAGTGCTGCAGGTGAGGCAGTGTCTGATTCAGTAAGCCAAGTTTTTGTTATTGCAAGGAGGATAATTTTGTTAGAGAGGAAGACGTAATGAATGGAGATTAGTTTGTTACAGACAGAGGATTGGATCCAGACCCACATACGTTTTCCATACATGTGGGGGGTCTGTATTTTCGAGAGAGAGAGGGGAGTGCATGCCCCGTCACTCCCCTCTCTCTTGCGGGTTTTATGGCAGCTTACACTGCCATTAGCCTGCATTAACACAGTTGTGTGGATCAGCGGTCTGTACAACTGCTGCTCCGCAGTAGTGTGGGAGCCCCCTCCCACACTGTACAATTAGCATGCTTCCCCCCACTCACTTTTGCGGTTGGAGGGGAAGCACAGCCCATTTCCTATGAAATGGGCTTATACTGAACAAAGTTCTGTACGATTGTTTGTGCGCTAGGGTTACTATCATAATATCTGGAGGGCACAATATCTGGTCCAATAGCATGCATACGTACATACATGATTTGTCTGGCTATCACTTATCTACATTGTCACGCAGGTTCCGAGATTGAAAGCCTCTGACTGGTGCTTGGATTTGTTATTAGGAGAGATTGACACCTGCCATCTATTCTCCCTGTTGAAGCAAGTGCCAAACGCATATCAGAGAACAGGTGAATGGCAGGCACTGAGTGTGCATAAGAATCCTGCCTCCCACTTCCATCTTCCTTCATTTGGATTCTGCTCTTGATACTACCATTAGAATAGGGGGCAAGGTACTGCTGTGATGAAGCTGCACTGCATTAGGGCTAATGCTTCCTGGATAGATTAGACTGTGGAGTCCGGTCATTTTGAACGATCCACAGGACCATATTACCATACCTCCCAACATTTGAGAATTGAAAAGAGGGGCAAATTTTCACGGCTTGCTAGAGGATGTGTGTCGTGTGCTACCCAGTGGCCGTGTCTGGGGAAAGTAGGTGTGTCTGGCATGCCCAGATAGCGGGTCTAGTGCATGCCTCTTTTAATAATTTAGCCATCCATATGTTGGTCCCTTATTATTAGTCCAGCCTCCAAATGTCTGCCCCTGTTTATACGTCAAGCCTCCATATCTGCCCCTTTATTATTTGTCCAGCTTCCATGTCTGCCCCTTATTATGTCCAGCCTCCATGTCTACCCCTTATTATTATGTCTGGCCTCCAAGTCTGCCCCTTATTAATATGGGCAGCCTCCATGTCTGCCCCTTATTATTATGGCCAGCCTCCATGACTGCCCCTTATTAGTATGGCCAGCCTCCATGTCTGCCCCTTATTATGACCAGCCTCCATGTCTGCCCCTTATTATTATGTCAAGCATCTATGTCTGCCCCTTATTATTATGGCCATCCTCCATGTCTGCCCCTTATTATGACCAGCCTCCATGTCTGCCCCTTATCATTATGGCCAGCCTCCATGTCTGCCCCTTATTAGTATGACCAGCCTCCATGTCTGCCCCTTATTATTTTGGCCAGCCTCAATGACTGCCTCTTGTTATTATGACCAGTATCCATGTCTGCTCCGTGCTATGGCTAGCCTCCATGTCTGCCCCCAATTGCCAGTGCCAGCCTCCATCTGTCCCCTATTGCCAGTGCCAGATTCCATATGCCCCCTATTGCCAGTGGCAGCCTTTATTTGCCTCCTATTGCCAGTTCCAGCTTCTATGTCTGTCCCTTTTTGCCAGTGCCAGCCTCCATGTCTTTCTCCTAAATGCCAGTGCCAGCCCCCATGTCTGCCCCTTATTGCCAGCCTCCATCTGCCCCCTTAATGCCAGCCTCCATCTGCCCCCTTAATGCCAGCCTCCATCTGCCTCCTTAATGCCAGCCTCCCTCTGCCCCCTTATTGCCATCCTCCGTCTGCCCCCTTATTGCCACCCTCCATCTGTCCCCTTATTGCCAGCCTTCCTCTGCCCCCTTATTGCCAGCCTCCATCTGTCCCCTTATTGCCACCCTCCATCTGTCTCCTTATTGCCAGCCTCCATCTGCCTCCTTCATGCCAGCCTCCATCTGCACCCTTAATGCCAGCCTCCATCTGCCCCCTATTGCTAGCCTCCATCTGCCACCATATGCCAGTGCCTGCCTTCATGTCTGCCCCTATTGCCAGTGCCTGCCTCCAAGTCTGCCCCCAATTACCACTGTCAGACCCTTTTATTATCTTACTTACCTTTGTCTCTCCCTCTCTCCGGTGGCGTGACAAACTCCAATTGGAGCCCTGTAGGACCAAAACTCTTTACTTGAATGGCAGTGACCTTATAGGTTAGGTCACTGCCATGCATAGTAACAGATTTGTTTATACAGGGCTCCCGTAGGAGCCCTGTATTACGTGTTCTGTGCACTGAAGAGCCCTGCTGCATATACCGCAGTACAAGCTTAAAAAAAACAAAAAAAAAAGTTACAACTTTGTCTCGAGAGTTTGATCTCTCGGGACAAGTTGTGAGGCGGGCGGGACACCAAAAGCGGGACTGTCCCGCTTAAATCGGGACACTTGGGAGCTATGTATTACTGATGATCAAATGGTGGATGAGTATGATGGATGCTTAATTTACATATTTGTCATGTGATTATTTAATATAATTTATCTGTCTCCCTACTACATTATTATTCAACGGATGTGGGATATTTTGAGATGTTATTCTCTCTCTCTCTCTCTCTCTCTCTCTCTCATAGGTGTGTGCACTCAGAAGTAGTCTATTCAAGTCTTCTTTAGACTTTAGACTCTTCTGTGTTTATATAGTTTTATTTACAGTAAGTCATAATAATAGAATCCAATCTAGCTTTACCACATGTCTGGAAATGAGGATCTTAGAATGAAAAGCAGTATCTCCACTGTATGATTTTTATTACTTCATATAATTAGAGGTTCCAAATTCATTATGAATTCAAGTGCCCTCTAGTGGCAAAATGTTAAATATTGAAGTTTTATTATTGCAATTATCAAAGTATTGTGTGTTTAACTCTTTTCAACAAGATACATAGACATAGGTGTGTGCACTCAGAAGTAGTCTATTCTAGTCTTCTTCAGACTTTAGACTCTTCTGTGTTTATATAGTTTTATTTACAGT
Source organism: Limnodynastes dumerilii (assembly GCA_011038615.1). Lineage (NCBI taxonomy): Eukaryota > Metazoa > Chordata > Amphibia > Anura > Limnodynastidae > Limnodynastes > Limnodynastes dumerilii. The sequence continues at coordinate 14,148 of WWET01004117.1, forward strand.
AAGTCATAATAATAGAATGCAATCTAGCTTTACCACAATGTCGGGAAATGAGGATCTTAGAATAAAAAGCAGTATCTCCACTGTATGATTTTTATTACTTCATATAATTAGAGGTTCCAAATTCATTATCAATTCAAGTGCCCCCTTGTGGCAAAATTTTACTTTAAATAAAATTACTTTTTTCACTTTAAATAAATAATTAGTATAATCATTTTCTGTACAGCCATTTTGTGATTTTTTCAGACAAGATATATGTTATTAATATAAAATAATATTAATTAGTTTTAGTTTTTAAAAAGTGAAGGGAGGGTCAGATTTATTCAGTTGAGAACACAAAGGAAAGACGAACAGAATAACATTAGGACCAGTACCAGCGCATATGTTCATTGAGTATAGTGAGACATCATATACAGAAAAGTCTATGTATATGACATAATTGCAAATAACAGGTTACGAGAATACTAGGTCAGTGGGTCAGGACCTATCATAATCATGATGTCCCATTGGTGTAGAAAGTCTTTCTTTGTTTAGATTAAGACTCTTTTGAATTTGTACGTGCCAACGAGTGATCTAGCACTCACTTCAAATATACAACCAGAGCGTGATACAATCATTTCACAATATTAGTGAGATCTTTCATGCAAAACACCAACATCCATTCAAATAGTCAATGAGGACTCGCTGTGCAGATCACATTCCCCAATTCTTCTGCTCTCTGTTTATATTGACTGATTTATCTGATCTTTCTATTCTCTGTTGTGGTGTTGTGCATAAAAGTCTCCAGGATCAAGAGAGTTAAACGTTTTCTTTGAGTCCTCAATGTATGTGTCAGTACTAGCTGGTTTTCTTGTGATTTGTGCAGTATCTGTGGGAGTGCTGACACTTTGATTTACAGTTTCAGTGTGGTGCTCTCTTCTGGATGCAAACAGCACTTTTAAAGTGTATATTGAGCAATATAAGTCAGGCAATGGAATGGGGTCAGGCAACTAATAATAGTCCCCCCTCTAATAATCTGTCACCTGGTGAGGTCCACACTCCACTTGTGACACCCCTGCTACCAAGCACTTCCTTATTGGCATGTATTAGCTTTCTGGTCAAGGAATGTATTGTTCTGCCTACAAAATATTAATAACACGTGTACAAAAAAGCACATACTAAATGGAGAAAAGCCACCATTTAGGCTGCAGAAATGGCAAAAAAAATGACATGTACATGCCACTGCAGATTCAAAGTGGCCTCATTGTTATGTATGAGGCAGTTATTAAAGAACATATCATTTGTGATGCAAAGATGGCTTATGCTTACAGCATACTGGTGGATTAAAACTGTGATATATCATAGAAGGATCAGTTTCCAATTGGTGTTCAGTGTTTTGTTTGTGAGGAATTTGTTGGACTTGAGTGCTGGCTGTCATGGACTCTAAAACTGTAACCACTACAATCGATAACTTTCTACAAAACAAAGGTTCTGATGCAGAGGAGTGTGTTAGACAGTGCTATGATGGTTGCTCAGCTAGGAGCGGGAAGGGTAATGGCATTCCAAATGTTTTGAAGGAATAGTATAAGAAAGCCCTGTCCTTTCTCTGTGCATGTTACAAGCTGACCCCAATTGTGAACAGATTAAATTGTGTCCTAGAAATACATAATGCGCAGCAAAGGACCTTTAAATTCTTTTATGAAACTGTTCTAAAAAGAAAGTATGCCACGAACATCCAGGCTTCCTGTGTCACACATTCGCAGAAATACAGATTTTTCACAGTAGTATCAGGCTGTATTATGCATCAGGAGTGAATACCTAGTATGTAAATATGCTAAGAGGGAACACACTACTTATTAACACAAACCAGCCCCTTACTCATTTGAAGTGTCTATGAATATACTGTGGTTGGTTAGCACACATTTCAGAGAAACTGTGCACAATTTTAATACTTTTGAAAAGCCCAATAGTTTAATATATTGTAATATATTTTAATAAGTTAGTCATTAATAATAAATGTAAATTTTAGTATATTTGCATAGTTAGCTAAAACAGATTGTAAAATGACACCTTGTTTTGGTAAAGGCAGCAAATTATATATAAGGCATCTTAAGAAGCCATGTAAGTGGCTGGTGGCTTATCATATATTTGCAAATGTATGTAATGAATTCTCTGACTTTTATTTTAAAGATAGAATTTTATGGTTTGTTGCTGGTTAATTGCAAGAGTAGTGGGGTGTCTTTTTTGGTATCCGTGTGCGCTTGCCATACCTTGCAGTGTAACGGGTGATATCCTGGCGCCCTGGAATACAAACAAACCCAGGCCCGTCGTCCCCACCCCAAAGGTTCCTACCCGATCCTGAAGAACCGCCAGAGAAGAAGCGCTGTTCCTCTCCCGGTCCCAGGCGTGACGTTTTCTAATGCTGCAAAGGAAATACAAACATTGGCCCAGATCCAGAACAACGCTTCTGTGCTAATTTATGCCTGACGGACACGTAAAATCGCGATTTTGCATGTACTGCACATGCGCACGACAGATGATACGCTACGTAACGTAACTCTGATTGTATTGGCATTTACATATTAATTGCATAAATTCGTACGTGTGGGCGTGACAATTTAACGTGAGACAAAAGTACATCTAAATTACGCAATGTAGGCAGGTGTTTTCATTTAAAGTGTGCTTAGCTGCGTAAGTCCGTGTTGCCCATCCGTACGTGTGCGGACGATAGCGATTACGTGGTCAAAAGTTAAGGTAGGGTTTGAAAAACGAAAATCGGTCAAAGTACGTACATTCAAGGCGTGCGCCTAGGGAAGTGTATAGAAGGTACGCACGCGTAAGTACTCTACGCTAGTAAACGGATTGCATGCAGAGTTCTGGATCTACCTCATTAGTACTAAATCAACACCGCAACTACCTGTCGGAGAGAACGGGGAAAGTTAGTACACAGGTGAGGTAATCGTCATCACCGGCCAGGGCCTCAGACACCTCTTTTCGCCAATGCTTGGTGAGTGGGATGGAACCTTTCCCATGCCTTCTGGCTCCGTCTCCGCACCCGTGGAAGGAGGGGGGACAAACACCATGCAGAACACAAGTTTTGATACTCACCGTCTCTATCTGATAGACCCTCTCACCACCACCAACCTCCACACCTACTTGAGACCACCTACCTCCGAGTACCGCAACTGGTGCTCTCTCACCACTAGCGGAGCCTAGCGCTCCCTGCGGCCTATACAGGGCCTATCGCCATCTGCTCCGGCAACCTAACGGCATAACATGGGCCTAGCGCCCAACACTAACAACAGGGCCTAAGGCCCTTTATTTATTTATTATTTATTAACAGGTTTTTATATAGCGCCCACAGATTACGTAGCGCTTTNNCACAGGACCTGTTCGTTGCCCAGGGGGGAAGAATTTAGTAACTTTCCCTGGTGGTCCAGTGGAGGGCTAAGGAATACCTGTCTGCACAGTATAGGAGACAGTGGAGGCCAAATGGAGGCTCTCCACTGCCTCCCTTGCCGTTTTCCGTCCTTCCTGCACTGCTGCTTCCAGTTTCTCCAGCTCTTCTTTCTTCTCTGCAGCCGCTTCAGACCCTTTCTCTCTGCACCACACACAGCTGCCCCTTCTGCCTTCGGCCTCATCCGGCCACTAATGCTTCCTCCCGGCCCATGCGGTGGATTTTTAATCCAGCTGCAGGGGTTGATCGGAGAGGTGACGTGGTGAGCATTGATTGGCACCTGGGTCCAGTGCTGCGATGAGCCCTGAATGGCTCAGCGGATTCTCCTTCACCAATATAGCCGCCGCGAGCCCTAATTGGCCATGTGACCGACTGGCAGCCAATCAGAATTGATTGGCCACCAGCCAGAGTTCCTGGTGCTTGTGACGGCGAGCTGCCGTCCCCCGCTGCACTACTCACAGCAGCACCTGTCATATAATAACTTCTATATCTATCTATCTATCTATCTATCTATCTATCCACCACATTTTTGTAAAATAATTAAAAACTTTTTATTTCATAAATCATTTTTTTCCCAGTGTGTCACGGCATTATAATGCAGTGGGATCAGTGGCAGAGTAGACCCTGTGGAGGCTCTTAGGCAGTCGAAATCTCGAGACACTCCTTACGCACGTCCTAGTGGGATAACATTGAACTAAGTAGTGTGCACATCGGCCACTAGATGGCGAGGTCCATCACTCCTGTACATTAAATGTATGTAGCATTTGCTCCAAAATTTTTACAAACTGACAGCTGACATAAGATGAGCTTTTAAGAGACAAACTGTAATGTGACTCTGATGTCTAGGTTGTCTATGTGCTTTAAGTTGTTAATGGGTACATTACATTAATACAGTATTTTCTCTATAGAATATTTCATGTAAAGGATATGAAATGCGTCATCAAGCCCCACATCAATGTTCAGTGTTGTAATTCACAGCATTGTGAAGCAGGGTACAAGTCTTAATGACACAGTTTAATGCAAAAAGCAGCATTGCAAAATGATATGTAATTTAACTCTTAAAACCCCCCCATCCAATGAGTATTACCTCTCCTCTGGGATCTCCTGCCTTTCATTCTAGTTGTAAAATAAAAAGCATAAATATTAGCTACACAAATTACCAACATTCCCTCAAAGATGCTAGTCTCAACACAAATAAAATACAGATAAAATGGTTAATAAGCAGTGTAATTGGGTATTTTTTATTTCGTTTCTGGGCCGAATTCAGAGTTGTGTATCCATGCAAAATTTAGACTAATGTGTAGCGGAATTGCACACTGCGTATGAAGCGCGTTGTCAATTGTAAAGCAGGTGCATGCAATACCCTTTTTCCGTCTCCACCAGCTTACGAATCCGTGTTTATTTTTATGCAAAAAGGGGCGTGTTTGAATATAGTAATGTATTTTTGAGGTGTTTAATAGCTGATTTGCGCGCATCCGTATTGACAGTTTGCATGTGCTTACTACTTTTCTTTGCACCAGCCCTGACCATGCTACAAGTATAGTAAACAGTTTTTTAACTGGAAAATGCCTCAAGGCAGACACATGACTCGTTAACACAAAAATAATACAGCTTCTAAAACACTATTTAATATAGATACAAACAAACAAAGTTGCAGATATCTGCAGGGATATTTGTAACTGTGAGGCATTTGAACATAGGTTAGGTGAGGGGTTCTCAACCTTTTTTGGGTGAGTACCAGTTACCTGTTAAGGAATGAGGTTGAGTCCCACCTTCAAAAATATTAAATTTATTGAAGCAGTTTTACATGTTTTAAAGGCTGCCCATACGTCTGTGTGTGACTAAGTAAACTCTGCGACAGTGGAACTTAACGTTCCACTATATTTAAATGAGAAAATTGAAGTTTTTCTCATTTAAATAGTCGCAGTAGCAGGGAAAAGTCCCTGCGATTACAAGCTATGTTTCCACCATCTCAGAGAGAGTGGAAATGTACAGCACAGGCTATTTTCACATAGAAAATGACCCATGTGCTTAGTTTAATAAAAAGTATGCTTATTTAATACATATTAAAATAATGTAATCTTTATTTAATTTATAGATATTTTTTTTTTTATAACTTTTATTTTATTTTTTTTATAATATGCCAGCATAGTAGCATGAAAACTATGCTCAGGCATTAAGGTGCCGGTTGTAAGACCATTTAAATGGGTTTTTAAATTCTACATGTAAAAACCTATTTAAATGGTTAAGTAGCAGAGGCTTGCAGATGTATAACAAATAGAATAACATGAGTCAGGTGCTGTCCAGAACTTATTTCTCCCCAGTAAGGTAAATACATTCACACTCTCTTGATTCTCCTATCCCTGTATCCCAGCACCCTTTCTCTGCATTTCCTTTAATCTCCCCCATCCCCATCTCTTTAGCTCTCTAATTGTCACTGATTAACATTTCTGATTTGCCTATGAGCAGCATAGTATAGTTGATCACAGGTAGATCATAGACGTCAATCAGTGACAATCCTGCTATTGCACGTCACAACCCCTGCAGTATTGTGCTGGCTGCCGCTATTATTTCCAGCCAGCGTTTCTAAATTAATAAAAAAAAAAAAAGGATAAATTGCATTTAAAAAAAATCAGCAACAGTGCAGGCCTGTGACGGGCATTCTTCCTCCCCCGGCAGCTCTGCATATACACACACACTGCACTCCAGATAAATACACATAGTGCATCCCATATATACACACACACACACACACACACGCAGTGCACTCCAAACACACACAAACACAGTACACTTCACACACAAACACACAGTGCACTTCAAACACACACACACAATGCACTATATACACACAAAGCACTACATACACTCACATGCACAGTACACTCCACAGTGCAACCCAGATATATATATACACACACACACACACACACACACACAGCACTGCATAAACACATACACTCACATGCAAAGTACACTCCATACATACACATACACACAGTGCAACACAAATATACACATACATATACACCCAGTGCAACCCAGATATACACATATACACACACAGTGCAACCCAGATACATATACACACACATACACTTGTACCTGTTAGATCCTGCAGTTAGGACAGGAAAGGAGGGATCCTCTTACAGTTACCAGGAGGCTGCCTCTACCTCACTCAGCAACAGGCAGCATTGCAATTGGCTGTCTGTTGCTCTGCAGCAACGGCTGGGACCTCCCCCTGGCAACTGTAAGACAATCTTCTTTCCTCTCTCCTGGCTGCAGCCTTCAGGTGCCGAACGTTCTTTATTGGCTATGTCTCTCTCATTAGCCAAATTCTGGTGCTGTACTGCGGAGGCCTCTCAGGGGAAGTGTGTTACTGAGAGAGGCCTCCGCAGTACAGGATCGAAGCCAATGAACGGGACGCAGCAGCAGCTGATCTGCTAACAGTGCTCTGCTGACGTGCTCTGCGGCGCCACTTTTTCCTTTTCCTTTTCGGTGCCTGGAGCTCGTGCTCCGCCTATGAGGCATAGCAATTGATCCACGGAGCACCGAGTTTTCGGTGCTCCGAAAAAGGCAAGAAAGAATAATCCTCCCCTCCTTCCCCTAATTCTAACCGTAACCCTCCCCTCTCACTACCCTAACCCTAACCTTCCCTTCCCCACACCCTGGCAGGAGAGGTTACACACCTTTCTTGTGGTCGGTTGGTCCGGCGGTAGCGGGGCGGTGGCGGTATTTCCAAATAAGAATGGGTGAATATGCCGATCGGCACACTCATCCATTCTAAAAAAAAAAATTCTAAACTGCCCGGTATTTCGGAAGTCAGAGTTTCTGACCGGAGACTGACAACGCTTAATATGTAAAAAACATGTAAATTGTAAAATAACTGTACTGATTTTGGCTAATGGTGCAAGAGCTGTAGTGCTTTGTGATGGGTCATCTTGACACTCGCTCTTCCCTCTCAGTCTCTACTGGAATGAGGTCTGATATATCACACCCCTCTCCTTAATGTGATGCAAAGGGCAATTTATGTTGATTACTTGGGACAGCTTCTCTTATCACTTCCTGGATTGGGCATCGGGAAGGCTGGTTTAAATGCGTATCTATATGGTCTGAGATATCTCAATGCACAACCTGTATTATCCAACTCCTATTCTACTTATGTTTATTGCTGTACAATACTGTGTTCTGCATAGGTATTATATTCTCCTCATAATGTTCATGTTACTTTTCGGTTTTGTGCTGCATCAACTATATATTTCTGTACATATATTTTCCAACTCCTTCACTTAGGGTTTGTTGTACCCTATTTGTCCTTGTTTTTTGGCTCCCCTCTAAGGGTATTAAGGTTTTTGTGTGTGGGTGGGTAGCTAGGGGAGGTGAGTGGGAAGGGGTTAAGATTAAAACACAATATTGCAAATGAATTAGTGTTTCTAACATTTACATAGCACATACAACTATTCATAGTTTACAATTTGAATATTAATTTTTTTTTTACAGTTTGAAACCAGTCATTTTTGGGAAAAGTATTTCTTAAAAATTTAGTTTAAAAAAAAAATACACCTTTGTGCATTTTCACATCCACCTTTCTTTGAATTAAATGCATGCGGACGGCAAAATGTGTCTTTACGACTCGCGCACGCACATTCCACTCAATTGATCAATTAGACAGAAGCATGGACGTGCTTCTGACAATGCATAGACATATTCCAGATGCGTGAGTCATGCTTGCATTTTTTTATGCAAAAATGCGCATCTTTGAATAGGCCGTATTTAAATTAGTTTGCACGATTCTGTCTCGCGCACACACACTACTCTTAATCAGCTCCTATGTGTTGATTACCCCTGCCTTGTAAACCCTTGCAGAATAACCTATAAATTGATTTAAGTACCATTTTGTGAAATACAATTTAATTAGACCTACATTTAAATAGTTTTTCTGAGGTGAGGTGCAAACATTTCACTTTTACTCTACAACTCTCAATCAATCCTCCAAATCTATACTGTATTTCAGTAAAACCATGCTAAATTTTAAGGGGCTGATTCTGATATTTAAAGAATATGCAAAAACAGGTGTAAATCTGAACCTCAACAAAACGTAACTGAAATGCGTATGTCAAGGAATTTTCTTTTGATTCAACAATGTATATAGGTTAAGCTAATATATCTAACTCATTGCTTAAATTATATCACACCACCAGAGTAAGTGAAAAATAAAGCATGAGATGCAGATAAGCAGACACCTAGCTGTAGCATGTTGGATTGCAGTGTGACCAGAATGTATTTTGGATGAGTCACCATGACTGCATAGAAGTCAGACCGCTTTCCCAGAACCGGAGAACAAATACCTGTGTACAGTGCAATGATCAGCAGGCAGATATACAGTTACTGCCGATTCCACCAGCCTACATGCAATCCACAGCACAAAGTGTAAAGGTAAGAGTTACGGTAGATCGACATTCACTTTTAATGCATACCGTGAGTGACATTATATACACAACACGTTTAAATACGGGTTAAACATCAGCGATCCGACCACCTGATCGATGCCGAGGGTGACATAGACAGTTTTATGACCCCGCCCTTTACCCTCAATAGCCCAAGCCGTACTTTTGTCATTTAGCCCCGCCCAGACAGAAATACATGCTGACTGCCATCTAACTGGAAGCGAGGGCGTTTATGTGTTGCATATTACAGTGACTGATAAATTGCTTCTCCTATATTCATTGATTTTCTGTTAATGGGAGATTATAAAATATTTTTAAAGTTCTAATAATTAGACTAGAAGGTATATTGGAGGCTGCAAATATTATTATATAATAAGTCTTCACTATAGATAATTTTAATAACTTTAAGATTATCTATATCTCTACTTGTTGGATCAATTAAATAATGTGTAATGTGTTATGAACAAGGCTTTATAGAGCAGGAATTTTATAGTAAATAAAAGTTGGGACTTGAAGTAATATATTTATTTTAACATTCATTTAGAGGTTAAATATGGGTAACAATGAAGTGAAAACATACGAATTGGTGGAGATATCTGGCCAACTGCAGTGAATAAACTGTTGATATTACACATGACAGTGCAGCACAATTATTTAATAGTACGTTCTTTTTCTTAGTGAATGTGGAATGTACAAGAATTACTGAACAGAACACTAGGAAACATGCTCTCAAACCAGGGTAAAAGTGACTTCTTTATTAACCACTGTATAAATATTGTTTGTCCTATTAACCAGCTTGTTGAGCTTAGTTATTTTGCACTTTTTATCAAGTTGGAAACAGTGCTATTGGCCTATGCCTGGTTGCACAGGGCTGTGTATTATGGGTATAAAGCTGTGTTTTGTTTTGATGTTATGGTCATTGAATTGTACATACCATACATTCCTAAACATGATATTTGCTACTGTTGCCATACAATAGGAATTTAGCATCTGCCTTTTCACCATATTGTATTCTTTGCTATGCATAATACATTAACTATATATTGAGATGCCAAAAGTTTTATATTCAGAAGAAAATATTTTTACACGGTACTTGTGTACTTTATGGACTCATTTTAAACACAAGAAACAAGACAGAGGTGATGCACTAATAGTAAAATAATAATATTCAATAATATTATTAAACGGGTGCAAATCCAGGTCCAAAATTACAAAACTTCCAAGAAAACAGGACTGACAAACCGACAACCCACTGTATGGACCTTTAGAATGCACACCAAACATCCACTAAGTGTTAAAAAAATGTTTTTATTGAAGACATTTAAAATGTTAATTGAAATGCAGAACGAATATTAAACATATCAGATCCATATAGAAATAGACATTCCACATTGATGGTAAAAACCATAACAAAGAAACACAGCTAAACAGGTAGATAGAGTTGAAAAATCACTGGTCACAATTCCATCATACAATAGAGCAGAGCGGGAGGGTGGACAGCCCAAACTAATTAATGGCTGGAACCTGTCCCTAGTATGCAACTAGCGGCCTCACGGCCAGCGCTTCCCCCCGTTCCGGGTCCGTATCTGGCCCTATACTCACTACCGACTGTCCAGCTGGCACAGGATCTGAAGCTGAGTCCCGGTGCACACGGGAGCCCAAGTGATGCACGTAGGTTTCTGACGCGCGTTTCGTTTCAGAGTCTTTTTCAAAGAAGAACTGATGCATGCAGGAGAGTCCAGGTGATGCCATTAAATACGCAGGCTGTCCAATAATGTTATGCCACGTGTTCTGACCCTCCTACTAATAAAAAAGAAAACGATTTCTTTTAAAAGGAGTAGCAGATGTTAAAATAAATAAACAAGTAATTAAGCATTTGATGAAAGTGTATGGGATAGACCTATAGTCATAATTACGCAACAAAAAAGTATCTATATATTGCTAAACAGTATCATTTATGTGCAACAATTATTAGCAAGTTCCTTAAAGGGGAAATGTCCCTAAAAAAAATATTTTTTTTCCATTATTAATATTGATGCCAGTAGATAATACAGGCCATCGGAACATAAGAGCACATAAAATAAAGCACAAATATGTATGTACATAGTGTTAGACAAAATTAAAGAGTTGAAAGGACCTAATGAAATGGAGTCAATTGAGTTACATTAGTCCCTCCCATAGAGGACATGTCATGGAAGACTAACACCTAAAAAAGGTGCCTTGAAATCTAATCAGCACATTATATATATCAAATTTCTTCATTAAAGCAAGATACATAAAAGTGGTACATATATCCTGATAGGAAAATATAAATATAGTGTAGAGCTCAGTATAGATTGAAAACATATTAGCACCACCAACATTTATCTAAGGGCGATAGCTGATTGCCTATTTATAACAAAAGACATATTGTCAATTATAACCTAACAGCATATAAGGCATCACTCCTATACATAAAAAGATAGAATACAGTATACGATGGTATATTCATAGTGAAACTCGCTGTAATGAGAGTGTTAAAATGGTAAAATGATCATAATAAGAAAAGAATGTCACAGAAGGGGATCCCACCAAGGAGTAAGTTCATAAGAAAGGTGTATATGAAATATATTCCTTTAAACCTTTAGGATAAAGGGAATCCAATAGGAATATCCATCTTGTCTCTCACTGGAGCAGTCTCTCATCCAGATTGCCTCCACGCAAGTCCAAGGATGTTTCTAAGGATACCTTCTCTAAAATAAATGCTGATAATCCCTTTGGGTCAGCTTTATGAAATTTCATAAAGTGCCTAGCCACAGGAGAGAGTTGCCTCATTTTCGCTATGTCCGCGTGACTATTTCTAATTGAACCTACATGTTCTAAAAGTCTGATTTTAAATTTCCTGCTCGTCTTGCTAACATATTTCAGTTGGCAAGGACATGTTAGACAATATATGACTTGTGTAGTATCACATGTCATACAGGATGGGATTTTGTAGGTCTCTCCATATCTATTAACTACCTCCAACGTTTTAGTCATGTATCCACAAGCTCGGCACCTGCCACAAGGGTGAGATCCCATAACTGATATCTTTCTTGAAGGTTTATGCTGTAGAAAACTAGAATGTTTTGGTGTGCATTCTAAAGGTCCATACAGTGGGTTGTCGGTTTGTCAGTCCTGTTTTCTTGGACTCATTTTAAGCAACGCCTCCAACCATAAGGAGTAATGCGGTGATGCGACTGACCAATAGGTTCTCGGTTGCTATGACAACCGTCCGGTGACGGGGCTGGCGGTGCTGTGGTGGTAGGAGTTTCCGCCTGGAGCAGCCATCTTGTGTCTGGTCTATTACCCCCACATTCTCCATCCCTGGGTACCCCTCACAGCCGGCCCGGCCT